>JAYMGJ010000725.1:0-23864 GCA_037178675.1 Scleroderma bovista
CTTGTTTCCGGTTACTATACGTTCCCGTCCCGTTGCATTACTAATACGATACTCATCGGTAATCCGGTTATCGCACTTACCATACTTACTCAGCGCGCAGCGCGACTGCGCTCGTCATTCGTCGGTAATCCCGACTTCCCGTACATCGCCTCATCCGTTCCACTCAGTATAAATACCTAGATATTCGGTCTGTTGTAGTTTCAGTTCGAATATCGAATAAGATACTTCTCATCTGTTCTCCCTTCGCACTCTCCGTCTCTGTCTCGTGCAAACACTTGGTCGTAGACCGTTTACCCTCGGACTCTCCGTCAGACCCTCGGTCGGCCTTCCTATTACTCGGGAAGCGCGACTACGCTACGTAGCATCTCGGTCTTACCGCTAGACCAACCCCTGATCCCCTGACCCCTCATAGAGATCAGATTGGTGAAGAACCGGTCTTGACAGATTGGAGAGAGCAGACATGTTGAGGCGTAACTCCGTAGGTGCACAGTCAGAGTCAACGCAACCCCCAGATTGTGTAAAGTTCTGGGAGCTTCTGTCTAATTTTTTGACTCTGCAGCAGCGGGAGTCATGGCCTTGGCAGCACAGGCCTTGGCCTTAGAGCTCTTGGAGGTGGACCCAGGGCAGTCCCTGGCCATATGGCCTGGCTGCCCGCAGAACATGCAGAGCTTCTCTTTGATGCGCTGCTGGCACTCTTCCTCAGTCAACTTTCCATCTTTTCCAAGATGGGCAGGGTTTTTGGAGGAGGCAGGTTTGGCGCCAGAGGAGCTCTTTGACTTGTTGGAGCTCTTGTTCTTGTTGTCCTTCTCCTTTGTTTTACCCTTGGAGTCAGGGGAGGCAGAGGTGTTGCCTTTAGAGGCGGAGTTGGATGACAAGTGGTGGACTTATTCTGGCGCACAACTTCTGACTTGTGCTCCCAGTACCTGGCATCGATGGTCTGTGCGAGGGTGCAGTAACCATTGAGAGTGCAGGGCTTGCCAACACACGAAATTTTGTCCTTGATACAGTCGGGGAGACTGCTGTAAAAGATGTGGCAGAGAGTGCCATTTCCATAGCTGCAGACTTGGCCAGCAAGGCAGTTGAACTCCACCATGTACTTGTTGATTTTCTGTCCATCTTTCATGGACATGTTGTCCAACTGATGTTTGGCATCTGTCAAGACCGGTTCTCCTCAACAATCTTACTAGGAGGTCCAGAGGTGCAGGGAACTAATGAGGAGGTAAGTCCAGACACTAGTAGGTGCTAGTTAGTGTGGAGAGTCAAGTCCGGGTCAAACGAACGAAGTCCGGGCACTAGAGAAGCACAGGGAGTAAGTCCAGACTGCGGGAAAGTGATCTGGAGTTGAGCACAGCTTGTCCGGAGCGAAGGACATCCCAGAGGTGGGATAAGTCCTGAGAGGTCTAGTGTTGAGTCTGGGACAGAGGTGGCTTTTGCCCTTGTGCGAGTAGGAGACTTACTGGGATCAGACATAGGACCAAGGGGATGAGATAGGACGGAGGCCGGAGTTGGCCGGAGTTCAGGAGAACCAGATGGGATTAGGAGAGCATAGTGGGTAGTACAGAGTGGGGAGTATCTTAGTCGAGATTTGATCTAAGGAAACTACTAGGCTGGAGTATAGTAGTTTATATAGTAACAAGACTAGAGGTGAGTATATACGGTGACAAGTAAACACCCTAATGTCAAGACAAGGGACAGAGCAGAAGTGGACAGGAAAATAATCCAGGGGCAGGAAAATAATCCAGAGCAGGAGCAGACACGGGGAACTAGAGATACAGGGATGACAGAGAAAAAGCAGGGACAGTGAAATAAAGGGAACTAGGTCGGAAGAGGACAGGTAAGGGTTGGAGGTGGACTTAACTAATGTTAAGTCTGGAGTGATGTCCAGGACTGGAGGAAGTGGGACCAGAGGAAGTGCACGACTGGAGGAAGTGCAAGAGCAGAGGGAGTGTACAGCTGGAGGAAGGGTGGAGTAGCTGGAGGAAGGTCTGGAGTTGGACATGGAAATGTCCAAGGCCATCGGTGGACCTGACAGAGGAAGTGGAGTGGAACAGGAGCAGACCTGAGCCGGAGTTGGGCTATGTTGCAGACAAGACCAAGGGAATGGCCGGACTGAAACTGGAGTAGCGACAAGTGGTAGGTACAGGTTTGACATGGTGGAGTTAGACCGCAGATGTGTCTAGAGGAAGACAGGGGTTAGTCCTGAGGCGGAGATGGACGTAGTGACTGGAGTTGAGCTGGAGTGCAGCTATGAGGCTGGAGATGGCCAGACTAGATCCGGAGTTGCATCTATGCCTAAGGAGAGGTCAGGTGGGCCAGGGTTAGACCAGAGTTGCGACTGGGAAAAGTATGGATATGACAGCATCTCTGACGGGGTTGTGCAGGCCAAAGTTGGACTTCAGTTTGGAGATGAACTGGTTGTAGTTGTCCATCCAGATGGGATGGGTGTGGGGATTGGCGGAGTTGAGTAGGTCCAGTTCAAACCACTCGAGGGCCATGCCCTTTAGGTAGGACTGCATGAAGGTGACCCTAGCATGGTCGGAGGCAAAAGCCTTGGGACGTTCCTGGAAGTTCAGTTCACACTGAACAAGGAAAGTGCAGAGTTTGTGTGGGTCAGTCCCGTCGAACATGTCAGGTTGGCAGACTTTGGTGTGACCAGAAGAGGAGTCATGGTCAGGGGATGCTGTAGTGACTTTGGTCAGTGCTTGGACCACTTGTGTGAATAGGAGCAATGGATCCAGAGTCGGAGTTGAGGCGGAAGGGACAGGAGAGTCTGGTAGCAGGATGTTTGGCAGGTTGGGGGACAGTAGGTTACTACCTCCACCGTCATCACCATCATCACCAGGGTAGCTGTCATCATAGATGTCCATGATGCTACCCTGTCTTGATGTGAGTTCTCTGTGTACTCGATATACTATCTTCTACCTTGTATCATTTTCACCAGACCTAGTTTATTTTCATCGGACCTGACCTGTTCTCTTCTTTGGTTATCCCTTGTCTGCCTTTTAGGCTGTTTACTTGTCACCGTAAATACTTGTCCCTAGTTCTTACTTAGTATAAGTACTCTGTAGATTATCCTGTACACCTCAGTCTGAAATCTTCTAAGTTACTACTCCTGATCCTTGTCCGTCTCCATCCCTTTCTCTGTCTGACCAGAACCTACACAAGGGATCAACACTTGTTGTCCTTGTCATTAAATCCAATTGGTCACAACTCCAGCCCAGGCTAACTTCTGCCCAAATCCCTGACCTCCCCTCTCATCCACTTTTGTCCAGACTTGACTGGAATCCCTACTGGAGTAGACCCGGACCTGACAGCTCCTCAAGACAAGGGTGCTTCAGTGAGGAGGGACCAGCCCAAGGCTGGTCCAGGTTCACACTAGCCATCAACACAACTTGGTCAAGGGTGCGCATGGTCTGGCAGGAGGGCTCTACCCCCAAGCAGTGAGCCAAATCAAAGGCCCAAATAGTATTATCGAAAGCAGGGGGGCCGAAGTTGGTAGCACCAGGGGTATGGGCCAAGGCATGGGAGTCGACTGTGGGCTCTGGTCCATCATAGTGGATGTAGGTGGTGAAGGCAGCCTGTTGGGCATTCTTGCAACAAGCAAGCCTTCTTGCTGCCTGCAAAGAATGATCATCACCTGCACAGGGGCAGGGAGTTTGAAGCCGGCATCCTTGAGGTAAGTGAAGTGGCTAAGCACTTTGGTGATAGCTGGAGCAGGGTGAGAGCCAGCAGGAATGGTAGTTGAGAGGAGCTTGCTAAGCTCAGCGTAGGCAGAACCAATACTGGGGGTGCCAAAGTTCTTCTTTAGGTGGTCCCAGACCTCCTTAATACTATCGAGATTCGAGATGGTGACCTGGATCAAGGGGACGAGGTGCAAGGTGATATTACCAAGCGCCCTTTTGGTGTTCTTGTCCCATTCCTTTCAGTCGTCATGACCATCAGCAGGTTGGGTTGCCGAGTAAACAAACCATTGGCCTTGTGCCCAAAGGTAGGCCTGCATTGCAATGTGCCACTGCTGCCAGTTGGAGCCAGTGAACATGGGAACCATCTTGTCTAGAGCGCTGAACATGGTGATATTCTGTTGGGAGTCAATGGAGGCAGCAAGTGAATGCGACAACAGACAAGCCAGAAAAGAAGAAACACCTGAGTGCCAGTAAAGGCACTGCTGTCAACAGCTAACTCATGACTAGGGTCATGCCAGCGCAAGTTGTCAACGATCTTCACCTGTGGCAGTACAGGTGCTCAACAGGGAGCTCACTGTCTGGCACAAGTCATCGACTGACTTCACCTTGTGGCTGTGCAGGGGCTCAGCTAGGAACTCATTGTGGTCCACAGTGTCAAGCTAATTAAAGCAACACTCAGGGAGCTGGAGCGCTGCCTGGTGCATTGCTGCACACAGTGCACTCACAGGGCTCATAACCTGTTGGGGCAATACCTATATACATAGAGGAACTGCTACTTTAACTCACCTTTGGGGCAATACCTATATACATAGAGGAACTGCTACTCCAACTCACCTGTTGGGTGGAGTGCACAACCTGAGATGGTAGCAGTAGCTGGTTAAGAGCTGTTATATTATATAAGCGATGTCCGCTGTTTATATACAACAAATAGTGTGACATGAGACTGTGACACATGTTGTGTGACAGTAACATCTACTCTCAAGAGGACTATTACTAAGTCTACACTAATATGGGTTGCAGTCTTGTGCACAATTCATTGACAGTTTACGCCGGGTGCACATGCGACTTCAACACACTCAACCTCCAGTGATGAAGAGCAGTCCAGGGATGTACTAGCACATCAATCACCTATGTGTCTGGAAAATCCCTCCTTCCCCCATGTTACCAGATTACACTGCTTTCACCCCCCTCCTTCTCATCATAGTAGTGAGACTCCAGAACCCCCACCACCACGATTGAGATGTGGTGGCAGATGTAACTATGAACTGACTTGCCACACTGCCAGAGATGCTGGCAGCCCACTAACAGAATTAGGGAATAATAAGGATGAGGATGGCCATACAGGTGCAGTTCCACAGGATCCCCTCACACATACCCATAGGAAAGGCAAGATTTCCTGATGGGTCCCTGCACCATCCAATGAAGAACCAGCAAAGAAGAAGGGCAAGCAGTCCTGAAAATAGTTCCAACCTGAAGGTATTATGGTGATATGAAGCCTAGATTGGCAACTGACTCTCAGCATAGTCCCATTTCATGTATGGATGTGTATTATACTGTTTCATGGTCGCCTGTGCTGGCTTTCTTGGAATCCAATGGCACACTGTTGTTACGACCATGTCCAACTCTGGATCATATCCAGTTACTCCAGTCACATTGCAGCCCTACAGCTCAACTCTGGTCATTCTCAGCTACTCTGGTCACAGTTGCGCAGATATGCTTCCGCTAACTACGACCCTTGGTCTAGTCTGCATCCAGTCCTTACCACACTTCGCCATTTACCCTGCCTCAATGTGAGTTCCCGTGAACTCAATATATCCTATACCTTGTAGTATTTTCACCAGACCTGATCTAGCCCTAACTTTGGTCATCCCTTGTCCGCTATTAGGTTGTTTACTTGTCACCATATGTACTCGACCCTAGTTTCTACTTAGTATAAGTACCCTCTAGTTTACCTTGTACACCTCAGTCTGAAATCAACTTAGTCACTACTCCAGTCTCTGTCTGTCTCTGTCCCCATCTCTGTCTCTGTCTCCATCACCTTGACCGGAACCTACGCAAGGGATCAATGAATGTTGTCCTTGTTGTTGAATCCAAGCTGTCACCAACTCTGGCCAGACTAATCCCTTGTCCAGCCCTCTGCCCTCTTCCTTTGTCCACCTTCATCCGGACTTGAACCCCCTACTGGAGTAGACCCAGACTTGACAACTGCCAACACTAGAAATACTGCTCTCTTATCATGTCTACACCTATGCAAACCACTACCCCCACTGCCAGCATGACCACATCTACAGACTGGACAAGAGTGAAGGCAGAGGAGCTCTGAGCTCTGTCAGACAATGAGGATGATGTGGCAAATGGGAAGAGAGTGGAGAAGAGGTGTTGTTGTAAGCAGGCAAAGGCAGAGGTGGAAGAACAAGCACACCAGGAGTGTGAGGAGGCTGTGAGATGGATGTGTCAAGGGGCAAAGAGGAGAGCACAGGCAGAGGCAGAGCAGAGAGCTCACCCAGAGGTGGAGCATAAGGCCAAGGAGGAGGTGGAGAAGAAGGCTCGCAAGGAGTTTATGATGCTTCAAGCAGAGTGGGAACAAATCCTCACACTGCAAGCATTTCTCAATGTTTTATGACAAAACATTGTAAAAGAATAAAAGAAAGAGATACTCTTTTATTTACAAATTTGTTTAACAAAAAAGACAAATATTATACAGCATCATTTTTGTCATTTTTTGTATCAAGACATGATTTGAGATCATTTCTTATGTTAGAACTATAAAACATTTACCCTTGTTTTTCTACCTGTTCCTTGCAAAAGAAATAAAGAAAAAAAAGTAACTGTTCTCATAGCAAGCATTTTGGAATGTTTTATTAGAAATAAGATACCATATTATTCTTCAAAACATGTTGAAAGAAAACAACAATTTTTTCTTCAAGAAACATGGTTGTTCCTGGATGCTGATTGACTGGCTAAAGTGTTATGACCAAACATATATAGCATGTTTCTTAAATATTTATTTTTATAGAATAGAATATCCTTTGATTCAAATTTTCCCTTCAGAAAATTGAAAATGCTTGCTGTGAGAAAAGTTACATTGTCTTTTCTTTATTTGTTTTGCAAGGGACAGGCAGAGGAAAAAGGTTAAATTTGTTATATTCCAAACATAAGAAATGATCTCAAATCATGTCTTGACACAAAAAATGACAAAAATGATGCTCTATGATATTTGTCTTTTTTGTTAAACAAAATTGTAAATAAAAGAGTATCTTATTCTTCTATTTTTTTTCAATGTTTTGTCATGAAACATTGAGAAATGCTTGGGGTGTCACGGAGAAGGCGCAGCTGATGGCAGAGGACAAACACAAGGTGGAGGCAGAGCACCAGGCAGAAGTGGTTGCAGGGAAGCAGAAGGCAGGGGAGCCAGTGAAGAAGAGGGTGAGAGAGGAGCCAGTTGCTGGCACTAGCAGTGTCCAGGTTATTAACCTCCAGTAAGCATTGTTATTATTATATTTTGTACGTGCTTTCACTGACTTATTAAAAGCTGCATGCATTGTGCCAAGTTCAGGGTGCCATGTGTGCAAGACCCAGAGAAGTCCAAACAGTGCGCCTGAAAAAGGTGTGCCAGTCTCCAGGAGAAGTGTGAGTGGGAAGAGGTCGAGACCAGAGGGTCCAGGTTCAGCATGGACAAGGCCAATGCCAAAGCAGACACAATGTTGGCATGAGGTGGCAAAAAAAGGAAGAAGGTCAAGAAGTTGGTGGCAGTTGCCATCGACAATGAGATCCAAGAGGTAGTGGATCTGTTGAGGTCTGGATCTGGTGGCACCAGTAACCAGATGTTCTTGGAATGCTTGGACCAGCTTGTGGAGTCCATGGGGGAGTTGATCGGGGAGGTGTCCCAGATGAGACAGACACAGCAATCCATCACCCAGTCCAATGACCGAGTCGGCCGCACCCTCGAGATGTCTGGCTGGTCAATAATTATCATAGCATTACTATAAATGACACAATGGCATCCATAGATATCCCTAGTTCAGATTAATAAAATTATTGTACACCCATTATCAATGGATGCCAGGATAATGATTGGCTGATCAATATTTATCATAGCATTACCACACAATGACACAATGACACAATGACACCCATAGATATTCCTTGTTCAGATCAATAAATTTATTACATACACCATATCAATAGATATCAGACTGCAAGCTGGATGATAAGAACATAAAATGTCCCCCAGCAAGTATATACATATAGTGTTTTAAAGTCCAGTCCAGTTTGGGTTTTTCCCTTTTTTGGAGGCAACCAGACCAAAACTGGTTGCAAAGATATGCTAGGACCACAACTGAACTGATGGCAACTGGTTGTGTATGGTTGCTTGGAGCAGTTGCAACCAGTTGCAACCAGTCTTTCATACATTTTCTTAATCTTTGTACTTATGACTCAAAAATGCACAAAACAAGTATCCTGTCAATTTGCATATTTTGACAGGGTGCTTGTTTTGTGCATTTTTGACTATTTAAATCATGTATTATTATTAATATCAATAGCTAGGGTTTCAAACTATTAAAAATGCACAAACCAGCAACCCTGTCAATTTGTGCATTTGGACAGGGTTGCTGTTTTGTGTGTTTTTGACTATTTGGATCATGTAATATTGATAACATTAATAACTAGGCTTAAAAACTATCACAAATGCACAAAATGAGCACCCTGTCAATTTGCGCATTTTTGATAGTTTGGATCATGTATTATTATTGATAATATTAATAACTAGGCTTTAAAACTATCACAAACACACAAAATTAGCATAGTATATTACAGATTTTCCTGTATTTTATTTAAAGACCAGTTGCTTAAAAGGCTGGTTGCAACTGCTTGCAACCGGTCTTTTATTTTTTCCTGAGCAGGTGCAATCACAACCACATGGATTGAGGACCCCCCAGGACTGCCAACCACAGTCTGGTCCAAATTGGTTGTGGTCCAGTTCAGTTGCCAGTTTTTTCATTTGGTTGCAACTGAACTTTGGAACACTAAGTATATACCCCCATCATAGGTGTATCTTTCTGTTATTGCAAGATCAAATATACATCTTTCTGACATCAATTGGTCAGGACAAGATAATGGTTTCTAAGTAATTATCCATTTATATCATGCTGACTTCTATTTGTCAGAATTGTCTGGTCATGCCAGCACGTCCCCAATTTCCTGATGTTCTTGAGGAGTGCCATTGGTTTAATGGGCCCCGCAACGAGCCAGGGACAGACCCAGAGAGTGAGGGAGAGGTGGATCTGGAGGAGATTGACTGGGAGGTGGAGCATCTTGAGCAGGAGATGGAGAAGGCCAGTGATGAGTTGTTGTCACACCATGCCCCTCCTCACACATGACCTGGTCCTCCAATCCAGACATCATTTGTAAAATAAAAATGTAATTAGTATTGCTTTTGTTTTATAACAGATAATTGGACCGAAACAGATAGTGAGTGATATTAAGAGTGAAACAGATAAAAGAAACAGACATGAGAGTAGTTCTACATGGACATGAGTGGTCCAGGTTTGTCCAGATACCAGACATGATGGTCTTTCAAGAGCTCTGTTGCATTATTAAGTTTCATGGCAAGTAGCCATGATGTTTCTTCATCAGTTCCTTTGTAACTGGACCATTGTACCAAGTACAAGAGTCTGCACATCTTGCAGCAACAGTCAACCTTGGAGTCAAGGATCTTGAAGATCTCAAACTCTGGTTCACCATCCACCTTGACTGGTGGTGGTGGAGGTTGTATCTGGTCCAGAATGGTGTTAGGTATGGCTGGTTTTAGCTGGGAGATGTGGAAAACTGGGTGAACCATGTGATTGAGTCTGGGAGGCAGAGTGTAAAGGAGAGAGAGCCCACTTGAGCTATGATGGTATAGGGCCCAAGGTTCTTCTCTGATAGTTTTTTAGATGGTTGAGTAGACTGGAAGTATTTGGCTTTGACATAGACTTGGTCACCAACCTTGAAGTTCAGTGCCAGAGAGTGTTTAGCATCTGCTGGATGTTGGTATCATAGTTGGGCATTAGCCATTTCTTCTCTAAGGCATTGGTGCAACAACTCAAGGTTGACTGCATAGTCACAAGCCCAGGTGGAGATCATATCATGTTCTGGGTAAACAGAGAGAGATGTTAGGGTAATAGCCCTTATTGGCAAAGAAGGGTGAAACTCTGGTGGTAGCACTAGGTGTGTTGTTGTATGCAAACTTTGCCAGTGGGAGTAGGTCCACCCAGTTGTCCTGCTGGTAGTTGCAGTAGATCTGAAGGTACTGTTCAAGTGTCTGGTTAGAGCCCTCAGTCTGGCCATTGCCCTCCAGGTGGTAACCGGAGGTGAAGTGAAGGTGCATGTTGAGGGCCTTTCCAAGTGACTGGAAGAAGTGAGAGACAAACTCTGTACCACAATCCAAAGTGACATGGGCAGGAACACTGTGCTTGGAGAATACATGGAGCAAGAAGAGTTTTGCAAGCTCCAGGCTAGTGGTGGTCTTGTAAGTAGGGATGAAGATGGCTTGTTTGGAAAGCCAGTCTACCATGACCAGGATGGCGGTGTCATGCACCAAACAGGTTTGGTACAGTGAACATGGAAGATAATGCCTATATCAAATGATCCCTATGCAAAGGATAAGCACGATGGACCCTCATCATAGCCATCTATCGCACAAGAAGACTATCCTGATGCAAGAAATGAATGCCAATGCTGACTGTTGTCATGACCATGTCCAGTTCCGGTCGCTCGCCCGATTACTCTGGCTTCATCACAGCTATGCAGCTCAATCCTGGCCCTTGCGCTTCATCCCCGGTCCCGGACAAAGATTGCGCACATAGTATCTGCTAAGTCTGTACTCATCCCTATCCATCTCTCCAATCTGGTTTAGTTCCACTTACTGCATTGTTCCTGCACCAATTCTGTCGTCCCTGTATACTTCCAGTTCCCCATGTCTGCTTTGAGCCTGACTCCCTGGTTATTTTACCAACCTATTCCTTTCGCTCTCGTTCCCTTGTTCCGGTTTCCGGTTGTTTACTTGTCACCGTATATACTCAGGTTACTTCTGCCTCCATATATAAAGTCCTGTACTCAGTCCTGTATCTTTAGTCTGAAATCAACTAAGTCACCCACTCTGTATCTTTCTTCCCTGTTCTCTCTTGTCTTGACTGGAATCCATGCAAGGGGTCAATGCTTGACTTCTGTCGTTGTACCCAATCGGTCTATCCTGCCCCCTGAGCAATTTCTGGCCTAGGCCAACCTCTGCCCCTCCCTCATTCAAGATCTTAACCAGATTTTGTCCAGACTTTGTCCAGAATGGACCTGGATTTAACAACAGTCATCTATTGCATGAGAACTGCCAAGAAGCAGAAGAAACTGAGGAATGACATCAATTGTGGTATGAGAAAGGAATGCACACATCTGCAGTCCAACTCCCATACCAGAACGATCAAAGAAGCCAAAGAATTGACGTAGAAACAAAGGAGAAAGAGAAGAAATGATTTTTAGCACCCAAATGTCATTTTTAGGCGCCCAGTGCCAGCATTCCGATATTTTGAATAGCTCCATTATTTTTGAAGCTATCAGGTACATGACTATACTGTCAGAGAGCCTAGAACATGGTCTATCTGCCTGTCAAGTTCCGATGCAAATCCATTCATTTCCCACGGAGATATTCCCCCCGCAATCTAGACATTCGCTTCATCACTCACTATGGAGTCCATATTTTCTCTGGATCATTTCTCCACTATTGCTGCAGATCTCCACTATGTCCTGCTCTTAGGACAGCCTCTCCCAGAGTTCCCGTGCACTGCCTGGCACATATCTTCCCAGCCTGCTCCCTCAGTCCCTCTTGTTCTTGGTCAGCACATTCTCCTCGTCAGTCCTGTGTCAAGGACATACTTTGGTCATCTTAGGTCTATTGTCAAGCTTGAAAAGTCTTCTCTGGTCATTCTGTGTCACCTGAGCCCTCAGCCTATGGTCCCTTCCTCCCAGATACTTGCCATGTCCATCTTCCTCTGTCGTTTGTCTCACTTCCCTGGATGCATCAAATTCAATATTCTATCTACTTCCCTACTTTCAGATGATGTCCCCCAGCACCATGACAGTTATGCCCCCACTTTATGGTGCTATTAGGAAGAAGAACCCTCTCTTGTTCTTTCCCAGAAGAGAGCTCGTCAAGGGAGCCCATGGTTGCACTTCAGCGGCACTAGAACACATGCACTATACTTTAGTGTATGCTGACCCCCTCAAAAGACCTCTGGACCCCTGGTACCCTTCTTGTGGCTGTTTTGTCTCGGATCAATCCCCCTATTTATCTCAGATCTTCCCCATTGTTGTCCCATTAAATTCCTGATGGTACACAGCCCCCCATCAAACTTCTTAGGCTGTGCATCAATGACTCCTTCTGCTGTGCAGTGACTCATGCCTTGCTTACTGATGCTCTCTTGTCATCAGTATTACTCTATCCCTTTCGCATTTTTGGTATATTACTCAGCTGATGACTCACTCCCTTACCAATCAATCTTGTCATGTAGCTTACTCATTCCTTTACTCAGCAGCTTATTCATGCTCTCTATGCTTACTCATTCCTGCTTATCCCTTGCTTACTGATTGCTTACAAACCCCTTACAAAGCTCTTATCAATCCCTTACCAATCCTTGACAAATTCTGCTTACTCCCTTCTCTTTTTGTACTTTAATGCTGTGCCCCCCCATGTATTTAAACCCCTGGGCTCAGCCCAGTGAAGAGAGACCCAATTGCATGAAATTATCCCTCTCTCAGACTCGCTCCTTCAGTCCTTGAGTCCTTGTAGGCTTCAGTGAAGGCCTAAAGGCTCAATATTGTCAAGTTTATCCAAGTTATTCAAGATCTATTCTTTTTACTAGGCTCAAGTGGAGTCTAGGCTTCATACCAGTCAATCTTCCTCACCTCTGGACATCAGAGGCATCTCTGCCCCTTTGCTGCACCAACCTCTAGATGTAGTATCACTACTTCAGTCTCTGTCAGCCCAATCCCCACTTTGACACTTCCTAGGCTTTAGGAAGAGTCCAGACCCCTATCCCCATTGTCATTTCTATTGCTCCTGTACCCCAGGAGTATCCTGCATCATCATCTGCATCACCCTGTTGGTGTAGATCCCTTTCCCCCTCCTCAGCACACCCTCTCTGGACACCATGGAGGTAAACCACCACTCACATATTTTCGTAGTCCTTTGTTGGTGTTGTGTTTGGGTTATTACTCTGACCCAAATCCACACTTTGACTCACAGCGGTAAAGCCAGTAGATGAGGGGAGTTGCTCAATGAAATCCATCGAGATGGAATTCCAGGGCTTCTCCAATATGGGGAGCTGTTTCAGCAATCCATAGGGTCTATGGCACTGAAAAGACAACAATTTGTTTGGGTGGCTACTACCTGAGATGAGGTCCATTCGACCCAGGGACTTCTGGAGGTCTGGCAGTGCTCCAAGGACTAAGGAGACTAGGAAACTAGAGAGTGGAAGGGTGGTTCAGTCACTCCAGGACTGAGCTCAAAGATATACACTGGAAAGAGAGTTGTTGTGTAGTAAGCTAAGTACAAGCCTACATAGCTAAGGTAAGAGTCCAGTATCAGTACTACCAAAATTACATACCTAGAGACAGGACTGTCTCTACAGTGTGGTGTCTTAGCTCATGTGCAAGGGGTACAGGACTGGACATAGTCTTTGACAAAGGTCCGGAGACAAGGCCAAGTGTACTCACACTGGATTAGTTCCAGGGTCTGGTTTTGCCCAAAGTGACCAGCGAGAGGGTGATCATGCCTGTGCTGGAGGACATGGAGGTGGAGATCATTGGAGTCTGGTATGTAGATATGTATGACTGTCTAGTCAGAGGAATCGTGCCTTGCCAGTGGACCAGTGAGAGTCTGGAGGGTCTGCAAGGTGGATCTGGGCAATGGGGTCAGAGAGTAGTGCAGAAAGGATGTTGATATGGAGTGTTTCCACATCCATGATTGCGGCCACATGTAGGACTGGGAACTCTAGATAGGTAGCATGAAGTGAATTAGTGAGCTGTTCTTGAGTGAACACCAGCCAGAGATTTTTGTGGTTAACCCAGGTGTATTCACTATCCCTCTCTTTGGGGTAGACATTCCATTATCTAGTGAGGGCATCCAGCTTGGCACTGAGTTTCCCAGGGCAGAAACAAGTGACAAGATTAAATTGAGATAAGAATTCAGACCACTGGGCTTGCCAGCAGGAAAGTACTTTTGAAGTAGAAAAGTATTCAAGATTTCTGTGGTTGGTGATGACATCAATAGAGGAGGTGCAGCCTTTGAGGTAGTGATGCCAGTGCCAGAATGCTTCAAAGATAGCAAGCAACTCCTTATCGTAGTTTAACTCTGGAGCAGTCAGAGTCTGGGAGTAGTAGGTGACTGGATGAATCTCTTCATTGGCACAAGTGATAGACAGGATGCCAGCAACAGCATAGTTGGAGACATCAGTTTCCACGATAATAGGGGTATCCAGAATGAAGTGTGTGAGGATGGGCACAGTGGTGAAGGTGTGCTTAAGCGCATTGAAGGAACATTGACAGTCCTCAGAGATGTTCCAAGAAGCATCTTTCCAGGTGAGCCAGGTAAGAGGGACCACAATGTCTGAGTAGTTGAATATAAACTGGCAGTAGAAGTTGACAAAGCCTAGGAAGGACTGGATGTCCTTTACACAGCAAGCATTTGTCAATGTTCTTACCAAAAACATGTGAAAAAATATTTTTTGAATAGATACTCTTTTTTCTCTGCTGTTCAAGGAAATAAATGGTGGAAAAAAAAATACAGAGGCACAGTATATACTACCTGCAAACATTGGCTTGACACATTTCAGATGTTTCTTCAGTAAGAAAATCTAGTCTGAAGTGTGACAGAAAATCAGAAAGGTTTATGCAAATTGTTTCATTCAATGTTTTCAGAATGTTTTACACTTTGTTAATCAAATATTATGTGATTTGTCATCATACAAACATTGTAAAAATATAATATCATAATGTTATATCAGATATTGAAAGTACATGACCCATATTAACTGCACTGTCATAGAAAAAAAGTTTAATCAAGTTGTTCCATTTCTCTTCAAGAAATATTAGTCAGTCATTTCAGGTTCTATATAAAAACATGGAATATTCAATTTCAACTTTTTCATGTTTGAACAGGTGGAAAATATATATTTGACATTCACAATGTTCTGCAGTGGTTTATGAAGTATAGTATTGATCAAAGAACATAGGAAATACAAGGTAATACAATGCAAACTATTATATTTCAGAACATGGGATATGTTAATATATTATGTTCTGCCACAGAACATTGTATATTGGTATTGATTAGTCATCAACTTGCACTCCACAGGACTTCAGCAAGTTGGTGACATTTAAATTTCAGAACATTGTAGATAACATACATCCACCTGCCCTCTTTGGATATTGCCAGTCACAGGACAATCGGTACTGGTACCCAGTACTTACCATCCATAGTTATCTGTACGTTAATATCATTCCAATTGTTCCCCCCACACATTAGCAAACTTGTACAAATGGGGACCTTTTGTTAGATGGCTTGTGCAGGGAACTAGCTCAGAGGCAAACTCAGTGTCTAGTTTAGAACACTAAGTATATAACTGACCTAGCTCAGAGGCAAACTAAGTAAGTTAGTACTAAGTAAAGAAAAGTGTGACTAAATGTCTTACCTCAGTGTCTAGTTTAGAACACTGAGGTGAAAAGAGTCCTTGAGCAGATGAAAAATCCTCTGTGCTTACATAAGGATACTTGTCGCACAAATAAGGAAACTAACAGTAAAGCCTAGAGAATGGTAGTGATGAAGTAGGTCTTTCAACAGGACCCATCTGTACCCCTGTAGCAACTGTAGCTGGCAGTACAGCTTGGCACAGCAACTTATGGTTTTCCTGATGTCATTCTGTGTGCTGCAGGTGGGTGGGCATCAGCATCATTGTTGTTGTGAATGTTTCCACCACAGTGGCTGTACATGGGTGTCCTTGTTGTCATGCCTCTGCATGCAGCAGGTGGGTGGCATCGTTGTCATTGTGCCCCAGTGGGCTGCATGTTGTTGACACAAGGTGCAGGCTTATTGACATGCAAAGTCTCACATGCTGATCAGCCTGTGTCTTGTGCAGTGGTTGTCATCATCATCATGGTCACACCTCTGTGGGCTGCAGATGAGCATCATTGTTGATGTGCCTCAGTGGGCTGCCACAGAGTGCATGTCATCAACACAGGATGCAGGCTGATGTGTCATGCATGGTTATCATTGTTTGCACATGTAGGTGTCATTGTCATTGTGGGTACACCTCTGTGGGCTGCAGATGGGTGTCATCAATGGTGTGCCTCCACAGGCAGACATCCTTGCCATTGTGCCTCTGTGTGCTGTGGCAGGTAAATGTTGTCATCACAGTCCTTGGGGCAGCAGGGGTGGTGTTGTCATTGAGTCAATAGTGGGGTGGCAGCAGCTGTAAGCAGACATTGTTGTCCTTCTGTGGATGGTCACCCATCTAATGTTCCATGACAGAAGTGTCCCTGAGTTGTTGATGGTGAGGTGGTTGTGGTCATGGCAAATGTCATTGTCATTGTCACCATGGCATCATAGGTCAGTGCAATAGTGGTGATGGTGACATTAATGACTGTCTTGTGTTGCAAGTTGACAGCATTGTGGGTGACACTGCAGGGCCTACAATAATTACCATCATAGTACAGTATGTGACAGAACTTACAGCATACGTTGCCATAGGGTCCCAGTTCTACCAGAACACAGCACTGACACAGCACATTTACAGAGCACATCTGGGAGGTCAATCTCCACACTATATGAACTAATTGGCTCATATTAGCATTGTTGGCATCAATTTTTGTTGATGTCTAAGATGAAATAAGTCAAATAAGCAAAATGTATTTTTACTGATGAGAGGTTGATGACAGCTACAGAGTGATACAAAGTTGATACAGAGCAGTGACAGCATGACAGCACAACACAGCAGACACAGAATGTATTTATCTATATTAAATATAGTTTATACAGCACACAATAGTGGGTAAATATATTAACATATCCCATGTTCTGAAAGTTACAACAGTATATTTCAAGCACTCAATTCATTCAATGTTAAGGTTAACCAATTCATATCAATTTAATAAACTACAGAACAAAGATTAAATACTATATACACTGGGGTGGTTGTTGTCATCATGGATGGCTGCAATGTCAATGCAGGTGGTGGGGGTAGTGGTGGTGACTGTGACAAGGTGGTTGTCACTGTTGTCACTGGTGCCACATAGACAACACAGTCCTCGTTGTTGCCAGTGGTGAAGTGGTCCTTGTTGCATCGTCAATGCTGCTGGTGAGGTGGTTGTGGTTGTTGGTGGTAGCTTCATTGATGTTGGTGGTGGTGGCTGTGTTGTTGTCAATGATGGTGGTGGTGTGGTGGTTGCATTGACAATGCTGCTGCTGGGGTGGTGGTGGCCTCATTGATGTTGGTGGTGGTGGCTGTGTTGTCATCAATGATGGTGGTGGTTGTCACTGCTGGTGGGGTGGTTGTTGTTGTCACTGGTGATGGCCTCATCATTGATGTTGCACCAATGGTGGTGGTCATTGCATCATCAATGCTGCTGGTGGGGTGGGAGTGGTGGCTGTGTCATTGTTGATGTTGTCATCAATGCTGCTGGTGGCCTCATTGTCAATGATGCTGGTGGTGTCAGAATATATGGCCACTACATGGCAAACTTACAAGACTAATTACACTTATTAGTTTTGATATATTAGCTGTTCTACATTCTACCTACAAGATAAATAGTTTGTAGTCATACCCTGTATACCTCATCGTGTTTGGACCTGGTTTGCACCCATCCACCCATTGTGGTCACCCCGATAGTCCCAGCATGCAAATTCTAACAGGTGGTGGTGGTCGTTGCATGATGGTCAATGCATAGTGCAGTGGTGGTGGAAGATGGAAGAGATGGAAGAGAGTGAGAATCTTAGAGAAATTTTTGAAGTATGTTTGTGTAGATGATTATATCAGCATACTGAACTACCAATATTTCTTAATAGTCCAGAGTGATACAAAGTTGACACAGAGCAGTGACAGCATAACAGCACAACATAGCAGACACAGGATGTATTTATCTATATTAAATATAGTTTGTACAACAGCAGGTAAATAGTCTGTATAGTGCTGAAGTCCTGTGGAGTGCAAGTTGATGACTAATCAATACCAATATACAATGTTCTGTGGCAGAACATAATATATTAACATATCCCATGTTCTGAAATATAATATTTTGCATTGTTGCATTCAGGCTTTAAAGGCTCACGAGTCAAAGGTTGCTATTAATGAGATGACCCTCAAGGAGGCCCAGAAGCTTGTACCCCAAGAATACTGGCAGTATTTAGATGTCTTCTTAAAGAAGTCATCTGAACGCATGCTGCTTAGAAAGCCATGAGATCATGGTATAGACCCCAGGGAAGACTTCTCACCTAAGAAAGGGTGTTTGATACCCCTGTCGGTGGATGAACAGAAGGAAGTTGAAGACTTTGTTGACGATCAGCTGAAGGATATATTCGCCCATCCATCTCCCCTCAGACTTCCCCTGTTTTCTTTGTTCCCAAGAAGGACAGCAAGAAGTGCATGGTTCAAGACTATTGTTATTTAAATGAGTGGACCATTAAAAATAACTATCCGCTGCCCTTGATCAGTCAGCTTGTAAACAAGCTGAAGGGATGTAAACTCTTCACAAAGATGGATCTTTGTTGGGGATATAATAATGTCCGTATCAAAGAAGGCGATGAGTGTAAAGCTGCATTTGTAATGCACAAAGGGTATTTTGAGCCCGTTGTTATGTATTTCGGTCTATGTAATTCACCTGCAACATTCCAGAAGATGATGAACGAAATCTTCCACAATATGTCAGATGTTTGCATGGTGTATATTGACCACCTAATGATATTTACAAACACAGACAATCAGGAAAAGCATGATGGGGTAATGCTCAAAGTCTTAATGTTTACATGATAATGACTTGTTTGTCAAACCTGAGAAGTGTCACTTCCACATTACGGAAGTCAACTTCCTTGGCATGATAGTCTCACATGATGGAATAAAGATGGACCCTGAAAAGGTTAATGCTATTTTGAAGTGGCCTGAGCCAATGAATGTTAAACAGGTTTGAGCATTCTTAGGCCTCGGCAACTTCTATAGACGGTTTATTAAGGACTATGTGATTATGGCTAGACCATTGACAGACTTGACGTGTAAGGACATTGTGTTCCACTTTGGTGATAAGGAACGCACTGTGTTTGAAGCCTTAAAGGCCGCTTTCACTCATGCACTGGTACTTCAGTACCCCAACCAGGACCACAAATTCCACCTCGAAACTGATGCGTCTGAGTTTGCCATCAGGGGAGTGATACCTGTTAAGTGCGAGGATGGTGAATTCAGACCAGTAGTGTACATGTCACACTCCATGACCCCGCTGGGACGCAACTATCCTATTCACGATAAAGAAATGCTGGCCATTATAAAAGCAACAGAAGCCTGGTGCCACTATCTTGAGGCCACTCCTTATGCCTTTGAGATTTATATGGACCACCATAACTTAATGTACTTCACGAAGTCACAGAACCTCTCTAAGTGCCAAGCATGCTGGCAGATGTGGATGACACCCTTCAACTACTCGTTAATTTATAAGAAGGGAACCCAGATGCATGTTGCAGATCCACTTAGTAGGTGATCAGACTATTATGTCTCTAGCTCCGACGATAACAAGGATCAAACCTTGTTAAATCCCATATCTATTAAGTTGATCAACGTTACAGATCAGACTTACAAAGAGTGCCAGTCGCTGGTCATGGACTTTCATGACACACCTGTCACCGGACATAAGGGTGTCAAGGCTATGTTTAATGCGCTCAGGAAGCACTATACCTGGAAAGGGATGAAAGAGCAGATCCAGACCTATGTAAAGCACTGTCAAAAGTGCCAACAGTCAAAGGTTTCGAACCAGAAGACTTCTGGAAGCCTCCTTCCTCTCCCTGTCACAGAAGGACCGTGGCTTGACATCACAATGGACTTCACCGAGATGCCAAGTTCCCTTGGTTATAACAATATATTAGTGGTTGTCGATCGGTTCTCCAAGGAGGTAGTCTTTGTACCATGCACAAAGGAAGAAACTGCACTGTCAACCACTGAGCTATTTAGAGACCACATCTGGTGCCAACATGGACTTCCTAGCACTGTGGTATCTGACCATGGATCGGTCTTTGCAAGCAACTTCCTGGGGGAGTTGTACAAACTCTTAGGCATAAAGTGCAAGATGTCTACTGCATTTCACCCTCAAACTGATGGACAAACAAAGTGGTTGAACCGCAAAATCAACCAGTACCTTCAAACCTACGTTAGCGATTGTCAAGGCGATTGGCCTAAGTGGATCAAGATTGCCCAGTTTGTCTGGAACAACACGTTCTCGGAGGTCACTACTGATTCCCCATTTGGAATTACCAGGAGTTATTCCCCACACATGGGTGTAGAGCCAGAGCAGACAGTAGCCCCAGTGGCTAAAGACTTTGCTGCCATATTTAAAAAAGTCGTTGAGTCTTCTAAGAAGGCTAAATGCAACATGAAGCTTCAGGTGGATAAGCATAGAAATCTCACCCCAGATTATACTGTTGGTCAGCAAGTCTGGCTTTCAACAGACAACCTTTGTATGTTAAATCGTGCTTCTAAGAAGCTCACAGAGAAATGGATCAGCCCCTATGAGGTCACTCAAGTAACCCTGAATGCAGTCGAGCTTAACCTCCCAAACCCTTCGGATTCACCCGGTAGTGAATGTTTCTCGAGTTAAACCTTATTTAGGACCACTCCCTGGACAACCCGTTTCCTGGCCTGGTCTGGTACACGTCTCTGAAGAATGTGATGAAGAGTACAAAGTGGTCTATATTGTAGCATCTTGTATTTATGAACACCAGCTCCAGTACTTGGTACCTTGGAAAGGGTATGAGGAACACAAAAGAACGTGGGAACCCTCGTCAAATTTAAAGAATTCTCCTCTGGTAGTTGAGTGTTTTTATAAGGAAAATCCCTCTGCTCCTCGAAAGCTTCATATGGTGCAGTTGGACTTCAACTCGTTATTTACTTGGATCACCAAGAACCTCACCATATGTGAACCTTCTTTTTGCAGTCTGGAATCCTGCACCTAAGGGGGGAGTAGTGTAACGGTCTGACTTTTTTATCTTATCTAATCTCTGATTAGATGACATCTTATCTTATCATAGTGTAGTATCTTATCTAGTGAATCTTATCTGTAGACCTGTCTGGACCACAGCCTCGTGCTGTGCATGCTGTATCCCTTGATGTCATTAGCATAGCCTTACCACAGGATGGCAGCTGTGTCCACTTCCTTGTATAGCATACAGCCTCATGGATAGCCTTGCACAGAACACGTGTAGTGTAGTATATATGCTGCTGCAATCCAGCACCCAGAGGCTCTCCATTCGAGCTCTCTTTGGGTTTTCACTCTAAGACCTTTAATCCTATTCCTCCTCAGAGTCCTGTGTGGTAGTTCTTTGGGTTGTTTGCCCTTAGGGTTGTCTCAACAGAATACAGACCTTGTGCCCAGTGTCAGAGACTGAAGAGAAGAGACTCTGGGCACAAAAATTTCAACTATACAAACAAAGCAAACAAAGAAAAACAATGTAACACAAAAGCCACAGATCACCTGATCAACCTGGAAAGGAAACAGCTGAAGTAATCACTGGAAATGTGCCACACAATACAGCCTAATTAGACATGGTGGAAAATGTTAGTGTCACTACCTAGTTAGGCTTGTTCCCTTGTTTTTCTTGACACTGGCGATAAATATTGCCCCATATATTGTACTACCTTGGTAAATTTGGGGTACATGGGAGGGACTGGGTAGTGGATGCTGCCTGTCCCATGTGGGGGATTAGTCATTTGGCCACTACCATGTTCCCACACCCTCTGTCTCTATTCTTTTATGCAGGTGCTGCCTGGCCCATGTGGGGATTAGTCATCCACTACCATTTGTAATCCCACCAGTCCTGCTCACTATGTTCCCATGCTCTCTGTCCTTATCCCTCATCATTGCCATCATTGCTGCCCACATCATTGTCAGTGTCATGCTCACTGTTCTCTGCCTTCTCATGCCCATTTCCCCATTTTCTCATCATTGTCACCACTGCTGAGGGCATTCATGTTGTCCTCACCTCCCAAGCATGCTCTCTCCCATCCATCCATCATTGTGACCACTTTCACCATCCAGGTTGTTGTCGGAGTTGTGTTCACTGCATTCCACCTTCCCATGCCTGTTTTCTGGTCCTTTTATCATCATAGCCACCACTGGGGACATTATTAGCATCATGCTTGCCTCCTGTTGGCATTGTTGTTGTTACTCATTTTGATATATTTACTCATCTTTTTTGCTTTGCTTCTCTGAAGTCTTTCTTAGGCACTCAACTAGGAGTATGTAATTTTTTTGTAAAACATGTTATTTACAGGGCCAATTTAACTTGAATGGATTTAGTATGCTGCCAATGCAATGCCATCAAACTTTATTATACTCTTGACAAGGTTGTCAAGCACCTTCTGTCTGGGTCTAGGAAAGTCACACTACCAGTGTTTTGAAGTGCCTTCTGGATTAACACTTAGGTGATGGCAGGGCTAGCATGCTCTCTTGTGCCTGTGGTTGTCTGTGTTGCTGAGGTGCTACTTGTAGGGTTGTTGTTAGAAGAAACAGCAGGACCCTCATGTGGATTCTCTGACCCTTCATCTTCATCTTCAGTGACATGCTTGCTTGTGTCTGTGGGCTACATTGTCAAGGTGCCACTTGTAGGGTTGTCATCAGTAGAAATGGCAGGACCCTTGTGTGGATTCCCTGACCCTTCATCTTCATCTTCAATGATTTCAGCACTTTTATACTTCTTCCAGCTAGGAGGATTGTTATCTGAGGAATGATGCTTGTGCTTTTTACCTTTATCCGAGTGCATATGGCATGAACATTCTTCAATATCTCCATTCTCTATTTCTCTATCCCTTTTTTGCTGAAGTTCCTTGTCCTCCTTGTCTGATAACTTCTTCCAGTGAATTGTTTCCGACTTCCATTTCTGTAACAACAATTCAAGCTGAGACAATGAACTAGAAAACATTGCTGAGGTTTGTGAATGGGATGTCCTTTGGCCAGGAATCTATTGTTGATATTGGGTGTTTGTGCACCTCTTGTTGTGTTGTGTGGCACATTTGCAGTGATTACTTCAGCTGTTTCCTTTCCAGGTTGATTAGATGATTTGTGGCTTTTGTGTTATATTGTTTTTCTGTGTTTGCTTTGTCTGTATCCTTAAAATCTTCATGCCCAGAGTCCTTTCTCTTCAGTCTCTGACACTGGGCACAAGAGTGCTCCTTTGTGGTTTATCTTAACATCTATGGCAACTTGGTAGCAAAAAATAATGTTTTGGTGATATTGTGCCCACTGCATTGTCACACTCAGACACTCAGATCACCAGTGATCTGTTAATAATACCTCAAATACCCTGGTGAAGGCTGGAGATGCATTCTTGATGGTTCTGGGCTGCCACTAACATAGCAAAGTTTTAGTAGTTTTCATGGCCAGGAGAAAAAAAAACCTTGGTATCCTTGCATTGCAAAGCTCTCCATCTTTGTAATGAAAGTTTGCATATCAATGCCCATCACAGAGCCCCTGAAATTCACAACACCCTCAGTTGCAAAGGCAATGCTCCAAAGCAGAAGATTGGCAGATCCACATGTGACAAATAGTATAGCTTCAGTGCAAGTCCAAGATCTGAGATTGTGTAGCTAGAAAAATAGTCAAGTGGGGCAAGCAAAGTAAGAGGACACAACACCTACCTCATTCTCAATTGCATGCATCATGTATGTGATATCACTGATTTTTTGATTTTGTTGTGACTTGAATTCCAGTGGCCTTGCACTCTCTGAATTCACTGAATTCTTTGACAACACGTTCTTTTTCTTCCTCCAAAAGCTTGAGATACTCTTGATGATTCTTCTGGACTCAGAGATTAAATTGGATGGAAAGCTACAGAGTACAGACCTTGTGCCCAGTGTCAGAGACTGAAGAGAAAGGACTCTGGGCACAAAAATTTCATGTCTA
>JAYMGJ010000726.1:0-14383 GCA_037178675.1 Scleroderma bovista
CAATAATGAAGTCGTCTTGAGTGCTTGCATGTTTTTCAGGATGCATTGAATGAGCTTCTGAACACGTTGATGGAGATGGTAAGCGATTGCTTGGAGGGTCGGGCATTCCTGGCTTGTTGGAATCATGCATCTTTTTCTAAAGAAAGAGAAATTACAGATAGGGTGAGACATGGGATGGATGGTACCCACCATGACCATGAAATTTTCCAGGTGCACAGAGACGGATAAATGGGGGAGAATTGCAACCAGCACCGCTGAGGCATCTTTAAGTCGGATGCACATCGATGGGGATCTACCGAGGATTGCAATGCGCATCTGAGGAGTAAGGTGGGCCCAAACTTCCAAAGAAGCAGTATGTCCAATCCGAAAAGTCGGTTTGAGATGGTGACGGCAAACTTCGAACGGGAGGATGGAGAGGGTGCGGAGAGCCTCTGAGCAGGTCTAGGGACATCTGCTATAGTTCTGCAACTTGAATACACGATAGGCTGAATCCTTTGCATTGATTCATAAGCTGGATCTGCAGTGAAGTGGTCATCGCAAGTCATCTACATGGTCAACAGTAGTGCATGAAACTGGAGTTGTGTTACGGAGGAGTCCGACCACAACAGCCAATCACAAATCGAATAAACTTCCTACTGAAAGAAAAACATAGTCAGAGCATCAAGAAATGCATTTTCACCTACAAAACTAGTCGGAATTCATCTACTACTCTCCCCCCTGTTGGATGTTATCAAAATCAGTATGTACCATACTGTTAACACCCTAGGTGCGCGTATCTGTCTTGTATCCTCATAGGTTTGTATGTGACATCTTGTCCCTTATTGAGGTTCAACGTTGCAACCACACCATGGGGCGCACTGCTAAATACCACACTCTCCACAAAGACAGGCCGCCGAATGCAGACAGAAGGCAATCTATGCATCCACTAGGTGATCAACATCGTATGTATAGGGTTCATTAAATAACTCAGATACATTCCAGAGGAAAGAAATTGCGGCCCATTCAGAATCACTGTGCATACAGCAAATGTGCTGGTCACCACCTAAGCAAAGATGCTATTCACATGCATGAATCCGAAGTTGTCCAAACCACCACCGTTTCCTCCGTCCCAGACTTATTGCCAGCACTTATCGCTCACGCAACGATATCTCTACCTACATTGCCCCTATTTCTGGAAGCGGCTCAGAGCGCTGATGCTCTGGATGAATCAGATCTCCCTCAATGGGAGGAGGCGCCCCCATATTCCTATGCTGAGCCTGATTCGACGCCTCAGGAAGAAATGTTCACTCGCAATCTTGTTGATGTGATGCTTGGGCGCCGGATCAGGCTGTCAAATGAAGCGAAAGCTCAATGAAGGAGGCGCTTTGAAAGTGGCAACTGTGGACTGATCTTCACAGAGCTTATGGACAACATCACAGAGCAGATGGTAAGATGGTTGGCTATTTACGATACTGTTGGAGATGGTTTGTCTGGAGCCTGCAATGACAAAATGGCTACATGTTGGCTGCAGTGGAAAGCTCGAGATATATACTATAGCACACAAGAGGTGTTGGTACTGGAAAAGGGTGGGCATCCTTATGATGATAGTCCAATGTAACTACATGTCTAGTGCTGGTATACTAAGTACAAGCGATTGCAGATAATGACGAAATTTACACATGTCCGTCTCGCACAGATTGGTAATGTCATAGCCTCAAAGAACCACTGTAACCTGGGCTAACACCCAAAGTCCACAGTCATAACCATTTGATTGAAGAGGTTGAAGCTAAAAAGAACTTTGGGTGACAACATTTACATAAATTCTGTGGTACTTACTACGATCGGGTGCACAGACCAACATCCAAGAGCATCGTGAGAGATTCCGAGCCTCTTGGAGGCAATAAGAGTGAGGCAAGCAATTAGCTGGATAATGTCCTGTGAATAGTTAGCAACCATAACAGAAGAGAATTATCATATTACCTTTATGTCGCGCTTCCATGGCCTTTGTTCCGCGAGGCTGTCAAAGAGAAGGAGGTGCTTCGAACTAAACTTGACAACACAAACGACCCAGTGGCCAGCTGGGGATGGTCGGTGAATAGGGAGTATCCATATCGACTTTTCCCAATAACGAGTCCATGAAACATTGCGCCACAAGACATTGTCTTCAGCGTGATAATGAATGCGGGGGAGGTTGTGGGTTGACAGCACCGCACATTGCTCAGTGCTTGAAGACAGAAATTGTCGACAAGAAAGTATGATCTTATCTTATCTTATCTAATCTTGGAGATTTCCAGAGATCACAGTTACATGTGATTCGGAGTAGTGGTAACCGGATTACCAGTACATCACATGACCGGCTCCACAAGATGCCGGAACTATCACATGCAAGGCACGTGTTTAACACATGCTGATGCACGTTGCAGGCACGTTTCCAGCTAACTACGTATATGGAAACATGCAAATTACTACATATGGGAATATGGTGAAATAGGCAAGAATAATACTTATCTACGCACAGACCATGTACCACAGGTATATATACCCTGTAGGATTCCCTGTAGTTCCCCAGTTCAATACAGTCTCAACTGTTCTCTCATTACTCGCTACTCAAATACTCAACTTAAAGAACCTGCTACTTGCTACTAAAGGTACGCTTGTGTCCTCCCCATTGCTGTTGCCCGGTTTTGTTGCTTTAGGTTATGAGCCCTGTTTAAGGCCATAGCTGAACACACATGGCAGTACTGTCTTTGTCACTGTGTTTGGTCATGAACCTTAGACAGCTCGTAGCAGATGTTCTTCACAAGTTACCATTTGTTTTTGCTGTGATATCTCTTATGATATATTCTTCATTTGTGTTTTGGTTTGAACACTGGAGATACAACTACATTGCCGCACTCTTTGTGTGCTATGCAGTTCGTCTCATTGTTGCCTCACAGCCACGTCCTGCTCCTCCTCCTCCCAATATTGCTGCGGGATTACCTCCCAACACTGGCAACCCTCTTGGCAATGACAACAAAGTCGTTATTGTTGATACTACAGCACCTCCTAGTGTTCACCAGACGGTGGACTTCTACTGGAGAGAAGCTATGCAGAACTACCGCATGTATCAGCCAAGGGAACACCACAGAGCCGATGAGCTCAGTGGGAATTTGGGACACATTAGAAGGCCTTTGCCTTTTAGTAGAGAGGAGCAACTCGCACTTATCAGCCATGACCGTTTTTACGGTTATATTGACAGTCACATTCCAGTTCCTGATCCTCGGTGGGCATTACCCTACCAGTTTTGCGTCTTGTTCAGACATTGGCAATCTGTTATCATCGAATCTCTTCCGTATGATGAAGAGATATTCATTGACAACGTTTCAGATGCCAATTACCTTCGAACAGACATCCAACTCCAACTCAAGGAATTCGCAAGGGAGCAGGCCCAGGCCGATCTCCAGGCGGAACTCATCTCGAGACAGCTCGCCAATTTATGTTCCCGTGCCTCTGGCCAGGAGCGAAAGTGAGCTACGGATGCAGGAAAGAGGACGGGCGGAACAGGGAAGGAGGATCGTAAGGATTGGTAATCGTCGAGTGGTACAACCGCGATGAGGCCCCACTCCACCTCCCTCCTATGCTGCTGATCGCCGTGCAGCTCTTCGTGAGCACTGGCGATGCCGAGCAGATGTCATTGCTGAAGGTGAAGTCGCTGCTGACATTGACCCTGACTTGGAACAGAATGGTCCACCCTCTACCAGAGGAACCTGGACTCAGTATGTGCAGGGAGTCGCTGAGGAATTTTATGTCGAGCTTAGGCCCAGCATGGGTCGCGCTGCCCACCTAGATAGCCATCCCTCTGCGGAATTTGGTGGTCAGGAAATGCAGGGAGTCGTTCCGGCATACCGGCGACGACTCGATGACACCCCATTCCCCGTTATAGTGAACCCATGTTCCGAACTGGAACAAGGTCAGGTCAGAGGCACGATTGGCGAAGAAAATGCTATCGTATACCCAGAGAACCCGATCGTCCATTGGGCGTTCCATGGGTCTTATTATCTCCCCTCCGCTAAGCTCCATGCATACTCCATGCCTCACGCCCAAGCTAACTTCATCAGGGTAGACGTTCCGTCACTCCACTATGAAGATCCTGCTCTTGCGACCGTCCCAGCCTTCTGGATCGACGCCTCACCAGAGATTTACCAGCCAGACAGTCGTTGGCAGCATCCTCTCTACTTTGAGCAGCGATTTGCAGGAGTTATCCCGACTCTTCGGGACTGGCACGATTGGCTTGAAGTCAACTTCCGCCACACGTGGAAGAAAAGGGGATGACGAGCACAGCTCTCAATTCCCGCGTGCATGGAGCAGCCCGGTATCCTCTTCGAGGAATCGTGGGACCTCTGGGTTGCCCACACCACTCTCGTCCATCTCAGTATGGCGGACTATGCCAATGGAACATTTTCGTTCCATGGATTCCAGCCCAATTGGCCATCTAGTATGGATAGATGCGACAATATCACACTCATGCTCGACAGGCACCAGGCTGGATGAGAAGGTGAAGAGGCTATCGATATTGATGCAGAACAGTCAGATTCCGGGATTCCTGGAGGAGCCCTTGATTAGGTGCTACCTGAGTCCCTATTGGCACCCTATTCCTTACTCTGGAAAGGGTAGACCGCTTTGGAGATCTGACAAAGGACTTCTTAAGTCCGTCTCTGCTTACATCTTGTATGATAAAGCTCCGGTTGTTCTTTTTACCCCTTATGAACTTTTTTCACGGTCTATGCTTACTTTTGAATATTGGTCTTTGGATGGCAACAAGGTTGTCTCCAATTACCACTATTGTCCTGATTATGAACTTGATGTTTTCCTTGACATTTTACCTAGGCAATGGTCGGATTCGACCTTTTACATACCTACAGACTCCTCGGATTCCTCGTCTTCAACAGATGAGGAAACTCAGTCCAAATCTTCTTCGTCTTCTGATGAAGACAAAAATTTTCTTCCATCTTCTATCTCCACCGATGTACCAGAACTGATTATACTAAATCTCTTTGATTTTTGATCAAATTTTATCAGAATCATTATGTCTGGAAACACTGGTGACATGAAGAAGACCACACCCGTTCTCACTGGTGCCTCCAACTATTTGGAGTGGAAATCAGCCATGAAGTCTCTCCTACAGGTCATGGGAGTTTGGCGATATGCCAATACACAAGTTGCCGCAGTTGTTGCTGCCCCCGGTGGTCCAACTGCTGAGCAACAAGCAACTTACGAAACCAATCGTGACAAGGCCCTTGGTACGATCACGTACTATACATCTGCACTCATCAGACAGAACTTGATGAATGTCACTGATCCCCATGTTGCATGGGAACAACTCAACACCAATTATGGGACTCCTGGCGCTGCCGGTGTCTTTGTTGAGTTCAAGCGTCTCACGCGGATGAAGATTCAAGGGAACCAGGACCCTGCTCCATCCATTGGACAGATGCAGTCCACAATTGGTTACCTGGCTGCAAACGGCCTAACTCTCCCTGACACAGCTCAGGCAATGATACTTCTTGGCGCTCTACCAAATGAGTGGCAAGGATTCACCTCTACGCTTTTGGCCACGTTACACGTCAACCCGACCCAAGCTCAAATAAACACTGGTGTCACACAGTTGACCTTTGACTCCATTGTCCCTAAGGTCATGGAGGAGTGGTCTCACAAGTCTGGCAAATCCATAATGCCTACAATGAAGAAGGAGCAAAATGCGCAGGCAGGACCTTCTCGCCCTAGGTGCAAGAAGTGTTCTGGACGTCACGCTACCACGGATCACCGTGATGACTATAAAAAGATGTTCACTCCTAATGCCCCCACTGGCCCTTCTACATTCCCGCTGAAGAATCAGGGTGGTGGAAAAGGAAAAGGAGGAGGAAAGAAGGGAAAAGGAAAACAGCCTTACAAGGGTAAAGGCAAACAGTGTCAACACGCTACAGAGCAAACCGCTCAGATCGTCGAGCTCCAAGGAGACTCTGACGACGAATCTGATGCTGGGTCCATCTCTAATATTCCTGAGACAGGCTGGTCCGTGCTCACTCCATCTCAAATCGCTGCAGAGTCAGTATTACGTTCTGTGCGTAATGACCTGGTGAAAAAGAAAAGAGATGATGAGGACTATGCACGTAGACTAGCTATGAGACCACGGACACCCGATGATGGGTCCATACGGTATCGTGATGACGGTTTCTCCTGTGATCAATATAATGATGAAAGCTTTGACTGTTATACCTTGTGCACCTCTAAGGAGAGTGAATCTCGGTGTCCTTGCTTATCATCTACCCATTCAGGACAAAAAGCTGAAGCATTCTGCCCCAAGCACAAACATTTAGAAGGTTTATGGTTGATGGATTCCGGTGCAACCGACCATTCCACACCATATCTCTCGGACTTCTTGACCTACAAGAAACTCACAAAACCTATCAATGTGGGTACTGCTGGTGCTGAAATAATTCAATTTTTAGGCATAGGTACAGTTGCCTTCAAAACTAAAGTCGGCAATGTACAAAAAGAAATCTATCTTCGACATGTCTATTACTCTCCATCTGGAGAGAAGCATATTTGTTCTTTACAGTGGCTTACCACTAAACTCAAAATGCGACTCTACGCTGATGTGAAGATAACTCATGTCTTCGATTCATGAAATGAAGTCTTCTTGGAAGGGACTAGGTTAATTCCAAGAAACAATCTCCATTGGTTTCATGGGAAACTGATACATCAGACTGGAGCTCTTGGACTTCTCGTGGATTTGGACATTAAATCTCTCTCAACGGTGCAATGCGCAACCGTTACAAATAAATTCAACACTTATGATCTATGGCATAGTCGTCTCGGTCATCCCAACCCTCAAACCATGCGGCATGCTTCTCGTGCTACCAATGGTATTGACTCTTTGGTTGTACCTAACACGACGCCTCTCTGTCCTGATTGTCAGATTGGCAAGATGCCTACAAGGTCTTTTCCATCTTCCAATAAACGAGCCGACAAAATACTTGAAATGGTGCACTGCGACCTGGTCGAGTTCCCTGTTTTGTCATATAATCGACACAAGTATTGTCTTACGATCATTGATGATTACTCTGGTTATGGCACAGTTTGCCTCTTGCGGTTAAAGTCGGATACTGCCACCACATTTTCTACCTGGGTAACCTGGGCTGAGAAGCAAACTGGTCACTCGTTACTACGAGTACGTTCCGATAGAGGAGAAGAATTTATGGCAACCATATTCAAAACCTTCCTCACCTTGAAAGGGGTGGAACAACAACTCTCCGTTTTGGATCATCCACAACAAAATGGTCGCGCAGAAAGGTTCAATCGGACCTTACTCGAGAAAGAAGAAACCATGCGCCATGCAGCCTGTCTACCAAAGAACCTTTGGAACTTTGCTCTGGACACTGCTGTCCATGTATACAACAGGACACCAATGTGACGCATAGGCTGGAAGACACCTGTTGAACTTCTGTTCAACAAGAAACCTGATGTTTCATACCTTCGAGTATTTGGTTGTCTTGCTTATGTCCATATACCAAAGGACAAGCGAAAAGACAAACTTACTCTGAAAGCCGAAGAAATGATATTTCTTGGATACGAACCAGGAACAAAAGGTTACCGCTTCTTGCGGAACAATAGATCAATATATGTGGAAACAACAGCCACATTTGTTGAAAATCTCTTCCCAAATTGTCCCGAAGAAAAGTTGAAGAAGAAAATCGATATACCTGAACCAATTCATCCTTCTCAAGAAGAAGCTACAGGTAATAACAATGATAATAATCACCAACCTCCACCCGACGATCTGGAATTTCCACCTCTTGACCCACCACAACCAGGTGATGGTCATATAAATGGTGATAGTTCTAAAGGAGACACCACAAAGCCACAAAGTCCATCCCAACGCCCCCCTAAACCTACTGTTGAGGACGTCACTGACGATGACACGCAAGTTCCTCAGGGAGGAAATAAATATCCTGGAACAGGATATCCTGATTATATAGAAGGTCAACAATATGACTATACACACCCAGAAGAGGAACTAGGTCTGGTGTTCAATAGAAGAACTCAGTCCTGGGAGTACCCTCCTCAAGGGACTCAACCTGGACCCTCACAACCAAGACCCTCTACTTCTGAACCTTGAAATGTCGTACCTCCAGCCTTCGCTCCACCACCTCGCCGCAACCCTCCTCGTGTTCGTAACCCACCTTCTCGACCAGACAATAGGGGAATTCAAACCTGGTTTTCGCGAGCGGTTTTGGAGTCAGTTTTGGGCAGTGGTTTTCGTTTTCGTTGCCTCCAAAACCAGTGGCTGGTTTTCGCGGTGGTTTTCACTCTGGTTTTCGCAACTCGTAGTCGGACTTTTAATTCACCATGTCAGTGCACCCGCACGATGATGGCGACGATGGCAACAAGTGCAGTGACCACCGTCGCTCGAGTCCACTTCCACCCTCTCGCATCAACCTCCACCTCTCGGCTTCCACCCTCTCGCGTCGACCACCACGGTATGCACGCACGGCGATGACAATGATGACGAGTGCTGTGGCCATCACCGCTCCACCTCCAACCTCTTGCATCGACCTCCGCCTTTCGACTTTCACCCTCTTGCATTGACCAGCACAGCACAGCACGCATGCACACATGATGACAGTGACAAGTGCTGTGGTCACCGCCACACCGACCTCCACTGCCCCTCGACCTCCACCCTCTCGCGTCGACCACTACAGCATGCGCATGACGACAACGATGACGAATGGATATATATCTTGTACATACAATGTGTATTTAATGCTAAGTAGAAATGATAATACTTTTGATTTTAGTTGGAACTAGCGTGATCACATATTAAACCCCTGGGTAAACCAGGAAGTTGTGGCACTCTGTCCTCCCCCCCTCTCCCCCCATTACCACCTCCCTCCTTCCCCCCTTCCCAGTTGAGGCCATTGGTAGTTACTGAATGAAATCTCACTGTCGTACATACTGCGCTAGCACGGTGAGAATTGAAACTCAGCCTTCGGACAACTATTCCAAAACCAGTGAAAACCATCGAAAACTGGGGGTGTCAAGCCAAAACCACGGTTTTCGTGTTCACAAAACTCACCAAAACCAATTGCCAAAACCACGACCAAAACCACTCCAAAACCGCTCACGAAAACCAGCTTTGAATTCCCCTAATGTCTATGGTCAGAGAAATCCAGTGGACATAGAACGAGAAATTCCACAAGAACGAGAATGGACAAGAACGGTTCTAGGAAGAGGAGTACCAACTATACCTCAACCAGAACCTATGGCTGAATCAGGACAAAATGTCCCTGCCCCTCAAGAACCCATTCAAGTTACCTTACCAAATATGGATGAAGATGAGAATGAAATGGGAGACGTCACAGTCCCAAATCAAGATGTTGATACCATGATTCAGCTGGGTCAACACTACATTCTCAACTATATCATGAAGCAAGTGGCTAAACCACTAAAAGGCATTCCTTACCATTATAAGGATGTCAAGAACTATCCATTGGAGGAACAAAAGAAATGGGAACAGGCATGCAGAGAAGAAATCAAGTCTATTGAAGATAGACATGTCTGGACTTTGGTGGATTGTCCGCCAGATCAAAAACCGGTCAAATGCCGTTGGGTATTTGCAAAGAAATCGGATGGAAGATATAAAGCCTGCTTGGTTGCAAAAGGCTTTTCACAAATCTATGGTGAAGACTACGACGAAACCTTCTCACCGGTCACACGCTTTGAGACAGTACAACTGCTCTTGGCTTATGCGTGTCAAAACGACTGGGAAATTGAAAGTCTTGATGTCAAGACTGCCTTCTTATATGGGCGACTCGATGAAGAAATATACATGGAGCAACCCGAAGGTTTCAGAGTACCCGGTTCAAGCAACAAAGTACATTGTCTATTGCGCGCTCTCTATGGCCTGAAGCAAGCCGCATTAGCTTGGAACAAAGAGCTACACAAATCGCTCCTAAAGCTCAACTTCAAACGTTCCAAATCCGATCCTGGAGTTTATTATTTCCAAGATAAATCAGGCATCATGCTGTTTATCATCTACGTCGACGATGGACTTCTTATGTCGAATTCTGCCAGCCTCTTAAAGAAGAAGAAGACCACATTCCTGAACGTATGGGAAGCTTGTGACATGGGACCAGTACAAGAATACTTAGGATTCCAAATAACTCGCAATCACGTCAAACGCTCCATGGTTTTACACCAACATCCCTACGTCCTGAAAGTTCTCAAACGCTTTCAGATGGAGAACGTCAAACATGTCTGCACACCTTTACCTGCTGGGTATCAACCATCTACAGCACCAAAGGATTACAATGCAACTCCAACTACAAGACAACGGTATCAATCCGTAATAGGATCACTCCTATTTGTCATGCTTGGAACTCGTCCGGACATTGCTTTTGCTGTAATTAAAATGTCACAGTTCATGGCAAATCCCACCGAAGAACACCTCTCGAAGGCACTACACATTGTGAAGTATTTGGGTTCAACTCCAAATCTTGCACTTCAATTCTCAGGAGGAGCTTCATCATTGGATTGCTATTCTGACTCTGACTGGGCAGGCGATAGTGAAACAAGATGTTCTACTAGCGGCTATGCTATCTTCCTTGGCAACGACTTGGTTAGCTGGCGATCCCGCCGACAACCAACAGTGGCTCTGTCCTCAACAGAAGCCGAGTACATGTCCATGTGCGATTGTGCACAACAGATTCTATGGATCAAATCGCTCTTCAATGAGTGTCATTTATCCCTCCAACACTTCATGATGTTTGGGGACAACAAAGGTGCAATTCATATCGCACAAAATCCAGTCATGGAAGGACGGTCAAAGCACATTGATATCAAGTATTATCTCCTCCGCGAATGCGTTGAGAAACAAGATTTCATGCTTGACTATGTTCCCACTGATCAGCAGAAAGCTGACATGATGACAAAGAATCTGACATGGCAGAAGTTCCAAGATAATCGCTCACAACTGAATCTACTAGAGTTCAAGTCTTAGCGAGGAGGAGTGTCGACAAGAAAGTATGATCTTATCTTATCTTATCTAATCTTGGAGATTTCCAGAGATCACAGTTACATGTGATTCGGAGTAGTGGTAACCAGATTACCGGTACATCACATGACCGGCTCCACAAGATGCCGGAACTATCACATGCAAGGCATGTGTTTAACACATGCTGATGCACGTTGCAGGCACGTTTCCAGATAACTACGTATATGGAAACATGCAAATTACTACATATGGGAATATGGTGAAATAGGCAAGAATAATACTTATCTACGCACAGACCATGTACCACAGGTATATATACCCTGTAGGATTCCCTGTAGATCCCCAGTTCAATACAGTCTCAACTGTTCTCTCATTACTCGCTACTCAAATACTCAACTTAAAGAACCTGCTACTTGCTACTAAAGGTACGCTTGCGTCCTCCCCGTTGCTGTTGCCCGGTTTTGTTGCTTTAGAAATTTCGAGTACAGAAGAGCAGAACAACCGTTGATGCAAGTGTCATTGAGTCGACCAGTTGGAGATGCAAGGCGCTCGTAGTCGTCCGCCTCAAATGTCTGACAAGGGAATCCATCCTGTGGTTGTCGGACATGCCTTGCATAAATGCCATGGACAATGAACGCCCCACTGTAGACGTTGATTGTATCAGCTATGAGGGTCTATGAGGGAACCATTACTAAATAGGAATGAATATACTTGAAAAGGAACTTACAAAGGGGATTGTCCAAATAAGTTCTACACTATGGACGTTCTTCTCAGCTTCAATCTCACACGGGCCATCTTCGTTGGCGTTGGGATGTTCTTCCATGTCTTTGAGAACATCTTCCAAGGCAATCTGATCCAGGTCCGGGATTCTTTCAACTGGATCAAAATCCACAAATGGTAGTCCCAGGTCCTCAGGGAAGGTGTCCACAGACATGTTGCACAGAACAGGCGGTAGCCATTGCACCTCAAGTGAGGCTGCAATACCTGTGAGAGTTGAAGCAGTAGTCAGCGCAGTGCTATCGCCCACAAACCGTTCGCTGATGACGAGTTCGATGAGATTGATGCGATGGTCCTCGACCGTTACAATGCGATGTTGATGGCAATGGACACGGAGGCCAGCCTTTTCAGGCAAGTACCTTCTGCACACATGCTGATTGACACTGACACACTCCCTTTACATGTGCATTATACACCTGCACTGTATATAGTGAGTAGTCACTACAATATGTCATGTCATATCTCGAGTAAAGCATATATCTGTTCGTGTTCAAATAATGCACGCTGTGCTGGCTGTAAGGGAAAAATGGTCAATGATAGTGAACTCTCTGGTGCTTTCTGGCTACTAGACTCTGGCACATCCTGCCATTTCACTGGTGACATAGGCAATTTCACCTCCTACAATGCGCTAAAGCAAGTGCACTACGCCAAAACAGCTAATGGTGTAGCACTGATTGCTGGCATTGGCACTGAAGCACTTCCCGAACGTGTGGTATGGTCCTCCATGTTGTCCAAGTAGACTAAGATGTCGTCGAGGTAGACTACAACACAGACATCAAGCATGTCCACAAAGACCAAGTTGACAAATCGCTGAAAGGCTGCAGGGGCATTGGTGAGACCGAAAGGCATCACCTGCCACTCATATGAGCCATAGCGAGTCCTGAAGGCAGTTTTCCACTCATCACCTTCGGCAATGCAGACCAGATGGTAAGCATGTCTTAGGTCGATTTTAGTGTAGACCTTTGCCTGACTTGGGGAGTCAAGTAGGTTGGAGATGAGGGGTAGAGGGTACTGATCCTTCTTTGATATTTTGTTGAGTCCTTGGTAGTTGACGCAAAGTCGGAGAGAGCCGTCCTTCTTCTTAATGAAGAGGACAGGGGCTGCATGGGAGGATGAGGTCAGACGGATGAAACCAAAGTGAAAGTTTTCGTCAATGAAAGCCTGAAGGGTTTCGAGCTCAACGGGGGAGAGAGAGTAGAGTCTACCAGGCGGTAAAGGTGCTCCTTCTTCCAGTTCTATCTTAAGGTCGTATTCCCGATGAGGTGCAAGTACCGATGCTTTCAACTTGCTAAAGACATCGGCAAAGTCATGGTATGCCTTGGGGACAGAGGAGAGGTTGGGAGCAGTGTCAACTGACACAGCGCGAAAGCTGCTGTCAGGCTTCAGCTGAATAGAGAACTGTTGAGAGCCATCGAGCTGGCAGGCCTTTAGAAAGGCTGCAGCATTGATGAGAGCGATAGGGGGTGCCTGAAGACCAGGAGCCTGAGGCGAGTTGGTTGGAGAAGAAGACAAGACTGACATAGTGTCAAGTCTCAGCGTGCTCAGTGAGGGCGCTACAGGGTCGGGGAGTGAGCTTGGGGTTGGCACTTGCTGCATAGATGTTTCTGAAACTTGATACTGCTCAGTACCCAGTCAATTGACGGATTGTATCAGGTGAGCCAGTTTATGTCCCGAGAACTATCTTACAGTCAGAGTCCAATGGGGTGACATCGCCAGAGGGAAAATTGGATGGGTAGATCGGTTTGCTTCGGTAATTATGGTGGTGGTGGTACCATCAAATAGACAGAGAAACGATTGGGGATACCATGTAGCGTGAAAGAGTGTTCATATTGGCAAAAAGATGGATCTACAAAAACAGTGGGTAGAACCCGAAATCTACTAATGCAGGGAAGGAAGGCATAGTATGGTCAACAATTGTTACAGAGGGTTGGAGAGAATTCAGATTGGAAAGAGCGGCTGTGTTGAGTCGGGCCTCCATAGGTGCACAGTCGGGAACAATGCAACTCCCACTCTGTGCGGAGTCTCGGGAGTTGCTATCTATTTTTTTGCCTCAGTGGAGGCTGTCGGTTTGGCTTCCGACATGTTCATGGTAGTGGCAGTAGCTGCCCTAGCCTTGGCTGCTTGAGAGCCTGACTTGGGGCAGTCCTTGGCCTTGTGGCCAGTTTGCACCACAGAAACATGCACAGATTTCATGTTGAACCTGCACTTGCATTCCTCAGAGGTCAGCTTGCTGTCCCTTGCCAAGCTTGTCCGAAAGCTCAGCAGTCTTGTCCGACTTGTTGGCTTTCTGAGTCAGGGTTGACAACGAAGAGGGACTGGGGCAGTGTTGCCCGAGGATTTTACCCTTGTCGGTCTTACCCCAACTTGGTGTTGGGGGGTGTTGGTACTAGTGCCGGTAGAGGTCTTGTTTCTGACGAGCAACCTCTTCCTTATGTTTCCCAATATCGGGCATCAATCTCCTGGTTGAGGACGCGAAGACTGTTTTAGAGTGTGTGGTTTTACCAACGTGGGCTTATCTCATCCTTAATTCAGTCGGGGAGACCTGTGTAGAAAGTGATGACGTAGGGTGCCATCACCATAGCCCCGAAACCTGGG
>JAYMGJ010000727.1:0-22605 GCA_037178675.1 Scleroderma bovista
TGAATAACTTGGTGTGATCTTTTTTTAATTGATATGCTATTGCTATGTACTTGACTGGACTGACTAGCCAAACTGAACACTAAGCTGAGTCAAAGGGTTAGTTTGCTGATAGGCCTGACAAGGGGGTACAAGAGTGTAAAAGTTGATAAGTGGAATGTTATTCTGGCAGGATAGCTATAATTGATTATATGTTGGACACATAATGGTAGCAAGATGACCAAGTGATGCAACTCTGTTAGAAGATAGAACCATCAAATATAATGTGTGACAACAAAATGCCATGTCTATCCTGCATTATCTACAATGAGTCATTCTGATATACACTTGATCATTGTGCACTAAGGATGTTAATGAGTGATCATACATGCTCAATTATGCTAGTTCAATTGTAAGGGTGTTTAATTGCTGATATTGAGGTATATTACAATATCACTCTGATGTATGTTTATAATGTGTATCAGGGAATATCATCTCTTCCCCAGTTTCCTGATGATATGAGTACTTCACAGAACATGGGAATTAGATTGGTGGAAGGAGATTATATGGGGCACGGCAAAGTCAATGGGACTCTTATGTAGTAGTTAGTTTATTGCTAATGATTTAATACATAGTACAATTGCTACAGTGGTGCGAATTCAAAGTCCGCCGGCATGTTCCAGTGAGTTAGGCACGGAGAATAACACACCAGGGATTTCAAGATTTTCCGGCCGTTTATAGTGCATTGAAAATGACAAATGATAGTTTTAAATTTTACTTTCACATTTTACTTGCATTAAAATTTAAAATTATTGTTGTGATTCAAATTTTACTGCCATTAAAATCTCAAACTACTGTTATAATTCAAATTTTAAGGGCATTAAAATGTGAAAGTAAAATTTAAAATTATCATTTGTCGTTTTCGATGCAGTATAAACAGACGGAAAATTTCGAAATCCCCGGTGTGTAATGGGGGTGCCAGAGACCTTGACAAGCAAGGTGATTACATAAGCGTAATGTCCGGCTTTTCTTTGGCTATATTTGTCCCTATTCTATCTACGTTACTACCAAACCTGCTTCTGCGTCCAGTCCTGCAGTCGCCCTTATATGCTGCTCGACTTACGCGTACACCGCCTCCTCAGCAAATCCATTGATTCGAGGCTCGAAATTAGTCTGCGATCAACGGGCGGGGGCCCGGACGACCTGCACTTAGAATCGAGATCAGGTTTATAGCTGAGCGCTGGGGCCGAGTCATGTAAGCCGCACTTTTCGCGATGCTTTGTACATATGAACTACCGTACACAACTCACAACCACAACCACAACCACTGACACTAGCTTAGCCACATTCAGAAAAGCATTGTTTAACGTCTCGCGCCCAGCATACCCACTCTCTCTATTCAACGTCGTCTTCGATCACAAAAGATCTCATGATGGCAGCGGCAATGGCGCAGGGACCAGCGCGCGATAGGAACGTGTGGTTGATCTGGGATGTAGAACGGGCGAAAAATGATACATATACGTTCTGATCATGAACAGAATTTCTAACTACAGCTGCACTCAGGACAAGCAACTCTTGGGCTTACACCTTTCAAGCACATTGTACTAGGTGTTGACTCAAGTAAGAACATGGTCATGTAAAGCTTTGGAGGAGTGGCACGCGCTGTAGTCCTCTCCTGGCGATGGCAAGTCTCAGGTGATCACCAGCGGGGTGACATCAGGGAAGATAACCACATTTGTTATGTAGATCTTCTTCGGATTCTTGGGGAATGGCAATGTCGATTTGGTCATCGGCGGTACGTCCTCTTTCCCCAAATTTCAGATTCAGAGACCATGGGATGTGGTCGCTGCGGGATTTCTTTCCGAACACTGACAGTTTCTCCATTTGTCATCGTCAATCTCGTATTCTGCAGCTCAAGCATGTCAAGCATGTCATTGGTTTGTCTGGTCTAAGGTACGGGCCCGAGCTAGGGAGGAAAAGGTGGAAGCGCAGCATTTTGGGTGCGCCTCCTTCTGTGCCCCGGCGGTGGCTAATGCCAACCTACATGTATGCGCTCACAATCCATACCCCTCCTTCCTCCAGATCTACTCCGAGTTCCACCTCCCTGCCTACCCCAACCTAACCCCTTTCATCAAGCACTACTTCGAATACACACAAGACCCGAGCACATCTGTAGGAGGGTACTGGAAACAACCAGGCTGGAACATTCTTGCAAACCCCCTCGTCAAAGTCCCCGAACCAAACAGGGAGATATTTGAGCCCTTGGAACAAGTCTATTTCACAAGTGACTTTTAGATTGTGGACGTATCCGCACATATGGCCCGGCACATGTGAATGGCCCTCAGAGTAAGCGTAAGAAAATTGGAGAGTGATAGTTCAGAGAATCGCATCGTGGTGCCCGATTTGTTCACCAGAATGGCGCTACCGACCAAACCGTGACGGACCCAGAATCAGAGTTTCTTTATTCTTACCAGGAAGGTGAGCGAGGGATGAAGATGGGATATAGAATCAGTGAACGCTGTGGATGTTGGTTTGTCGTCGCTCAATGTTATGTCAGATTGTATGAGAGCGGTGAGTGACTCGGTGAAGCTTAGATACGGATACCGAGACCGATGAGTGTTATAGACAATCATCTTGTCATACGTGATACGCACGGGACACGAATAAAATTCACAGGTAAGCAACCGTGGCCGTGTAGGTCAGTCGCCACAAGAATCAGGTTGGTCAGATGACGAACCCTCAAATGGAAGTGAGTAGGGTGTCGCTCCTTGCTAGGAAAGTGAGCACATGATAAAAGAATGATGCCGGCCACTCACCCAAGCTTTCAGAGAAGCCAGTCCTCCATTTATGGTGGCACAGGAAGGATGCGCCACACCAGAAGAAGTATGTTATGTATGCATTTGTACCCAGTAAGATTGTTGCCGAGAATGACCTTTTACAACTGACGAACTCTATAGTGGTTATGAAGCAATATGACCACAGACCGCAGATTGCTGAGAGCTTGGCTTGCTAAGAAAACCGATGTCGCGGACAGCCTTTTATCTCTGCGGGCTGACGAGGTATTCACCCTTGTAGCATAGTCTCATTCTCATTCTCTTCGACAGGTGCACTCGGTTTGTCGGCCATGGCAACCACAGCATCGAAAGTTGACTTTATTACTGGATGTTCGACGGGGGGTATCGGCTTCCATCTGTCTGTCATCTTTGCCTTGGTTTTTGCTTATGTGCTTATGCGCATCCACGGGTGTTTCTTTCCAGGTGCGAGCAGTTTGCGGAGCGAGGATGTACTGTCTATGCTACGTCTCGACGCCTCGAGACTATGCAAGGTTTCAAACATGAAACATTCGCACGATGGTTATGGACGTGACAAAGAACGATGATGTACAAGCTGTTGTCCAGAAAATCCTGGCGGACGAGGGAAAGATTGACATCGTGGTCAACAATGCTGGTTTATCGCATTAGGCAAGTCCTCCCCCCCACGTCCTTACCCTCGACTCGCAGTGCTTCTGATTCCTGTGGCTTCGTACGTAGGCCCCCTTGGCGAGGTGACCGTGGAGCAAGTCAGGAGCACATTCGAGCTTAACACCTTCGCTGCCTTGCGTGTCTCAAATGCCATCATCCCCTCGATGGTAAAACGCCAAGAAGGTCTCATCATCAACATCGGATCGCTCGCTGGCCTCTTGTAAGTCGACTACTCCGCTCTAGTTGGTCACGTTCAGTCACATAACCTTAGTCCAACACCTTGGATTGGGATGTACTGCGCTGCCAAAGCTGCATTAAATAGCATCACTGAGGGACTCTCTATGGAACTGAAACCATTCGGTATCAATGTCATGCTCGTCGCGACTGGTCGTGTCAAATCCAACGTTACCAGAAACCACGCAAGCACGTTCGAGTTTCCCCCGAATTCTATGTACAAAGGCTATGAAGAGCGAGTGATCGAGCTGCTAAATGTCGTCGCAAGTGAGGATAGTATGCCTACTGATAAGTTTGCTAGGCAGGTCGTGGAGAAGGCCTTGTGCGGAGCGCCGCCTCCTTATATATCGCTCGGAACGGATGCGAGAAAGGCAGCGTGGTTGCAGTGGTTGCCAAGACAGCTTGTCCTCGGATTTTCGTCCAAAATTATGGTGTGGAAGACAGAGAAGGACACGGCATAATCATCTAAACTGGCATTCTTGAACAGATAACACCTCTGTACCATTATGTATGTATTTCATGTGCGCCTCCATCGAAGAGATACACCACAGATGGATGTTTCGCAAGCATGTTGATATCAACGCCGTGGTGATCTCTCCGCATATCATGTGATTTGAGTAGGGATTTTCCGAAATGAATTCGGAGCAGCACAGAGAAGGCCCGTTGCGTTGTTGATGTAACCACCCCAGAAAACTGGTTTCGGTTGACCTCGTAGAGTAGGAATTCTGATCAACTAGCTGCTGTCTGTGGCATTAGGTCGAAAACTGCAATCACCTTGCCCAAGGCAAGTGATACCTATAAGGTCGGTTTCCATAGCGAGCCAAGCTCTCAGCAATCTGTAGTCTGTGATCACGTTGCTTTACAACCACTGTAGAGCTCGTCAGTTGTAAAAGGGCATTCTCAGTAACAATCTTACTGGGTACAAATGTATACATAACATACTTCTTCTGGTGTGCCGCATTCTTCCCGTACCACCATAAATGGAGGACTGGCTTCTCTGAAGGCTTGGGTGAGTAGCTGACCAGCCTGATTCTTGTGGCAACTGACCTAGTACCACGGCCACGATTGCTTACCTGTGAATTTTATTCGTGTCCCGTACGCATCACGAATGACAAGATGGTTGTCCATAACACTCACCGCTCTCGGTATCCACATCTAAGCTTACTGTGTTATGCCGAGGCTTTCAGTTTCAACTATGTAGAAATCACGCGTGCTGTCATCTTGCCCTTACCATCACCGTATCAGTTGTCCACACTGGCATACTATTGAAGACGAAGTTAACCAGCCAAAGAGAACCAACCAACCTAATTATATCACCACAACTACACACGTTGTCAACAAAACACACTCGATCGCTCACTTACCTACAAGGCTCCACCAGCACAGCAGAGTTCCAGTCCACGCACAATGCGCCGGGGATGTGCGAGCACAGAGCCACTTATTGCTGGGTTCGTACCCGAGGAACCAGTGCCGCCTACAGATGTCGGAGTTCCGAGTGTCGAGGCTCGCCCCTCACAGAGCGCTGTATGCCTGGCTACAGTGTCTGTATATGCAATACTCAATAACGTAGGTGGTTTCGCACCTTCTTATTCTCCGAAGGTAATGCAGCTGTGGCAGGATATCGAGTTTCCAGGTCAAGTTCGGTCATGATATTGGGGTCGATGGTCTTGAATTTGTGCGTTAGGACATGGTGTCAGAGCGCTTGCAAGGTAACATACCTCTTGAGCTTGCGCGAACAAAGCATCGATTGCAGATGTGCGAGGAACAAGGAACGGATGAGCAGACCAGGATTGAGCAATCGACTGGGCTGGTGACCGTACTATGACCCAGCGTGGTGGTGTACTTACCAAAGTGGTTTTCTCTGCGCCCCGCTCAGTGAGAGTACTTCTCGAAGGGCTACAAGAGAACTGGAGCCCAGAGTCGCTGCTCGAGATCTATCATAGCCCCTCAAGGCATGCCTAATGTAATAGATTTGCCTACCACCCGCCCACTGTTATCCAAGGTATTCAAAAGACTCTCCTTCGGCCGTTCTGGAAGAGATGTCTCGACTCTCCATGGTGGTCTCCCTGGCGAGTTAGAGGACGTCGCTCCTTAAGTAAAACTGAAAGAACCTCGGTGGTAGATTTCCTAAAGTTTCAATTCTACCATGTAACAATCCTTCTTTTTGCTACATTCTTCCAAGTGTATCTGAGGATTGGGTGAGTTTGAACTTGGAATAACTGCCTACCAAAGGTCTCTAGACGCCGGAGCCCAAGGTCCAAAGTGTGACCAAAACGACTGGATCAAGACTAGCGACAGCTCTGAGCAGCTCTGAGCTCCCAATTTCGTCGATCTCTCCGACACAATTGCACTGGGCCATGTCAACCACAGCATCGAAAGTTGTCCTTATTACTGGATGTTCGGCGGGGGGTATAGGCTTCCATCTGTATGCCATCTTTGCCTTGGTTTTTGCTTCTGTGCTTATTCGCATCCACGGGTGTTTCTTTTTAGGTGCGAACAGTTTGCGGAACGAGGATGTACTGTTTATGCCACGTCTCGACGCCTCGAGAGTATGCAAGGTTTCAAACATGAAACATTCGCACGATGGTTATGGACGTGACAAAGAACGATGATGTACAAACTGTTGTCCAGAAAGTCCTGGCGGACGAGGGAAAGATTGACATTGTGGTCAACAATGCTGGCGCTCTTGCAATAGGCAAGTCCTAGCCCTCCCACCTCCTTACCCTTGACTCGCAGTGATGGCTTCGTACGTAGGCCCCCTTGGAGAGGTGACGATGGAGCAAGTCAGGAACGCATTCGAGCTTAACACGTTCGCTGCCGTGCGTGTCTCAAATGCAGTCATCCCCTCGATGGTGAAACAGCAAGAAGGTCTCATCATCAATATCGGATCGCTCGCTGCCTTCATGTGAGTCGACTGCTCTGCTCTAGTCACTGGTCATGTTCAGTCAGATACCCCACCCTTCCCCTATAGTACAACACCTTGGAATACGCTGTACTGCGCTGCCAAGGCTGCATTACATAGCATCACCGAGGGACTCTCTATGGAACTGAAACCATTCGGTATCAATGTCATGCTCGTCGAGCCTGGCGGTGTCAAATCCAACATTTCCGAAAACCAAGCAAGCACGTTCGAGCTTTCCCCGAATTCTATGTACAAAGACTATGAAGAGCGACTGATCGAACTGATGAATTTGGGCGCGAACAAGGATAATATGCCTACTGATGAGTTTGCTAGGCAGGTCGTGGAGAAGGCTTTGTGCGGAGCGCCGCCTCCTTATATGTCACTCGGATGGAGTGCGAGAAAGGTGGCGTGGTCTCAGTGGTTGCCAAGACGGTATATCTTCGGATTTATATACAAATCTATGGTGTGGAAGAAAGAGAAGGACACAGCATGATCATCTAGACTGGCATTCTTGACCTCTCCGTACGTTTATATATGTATCTCAGCTGCGCCTCCACACTGAAGAGATACACTGCAGATAGATGTTTCAAAAGCATGTTGCTGTCAACGCCGCGGTGATCCCTCCACAAGTCATTATCATGCGATTTGAGTAGGGACTTTCCGAATTCTTTCGGAGCAGCACAGAGAGGGTCCGCTGCGTTGTCGATGTAGCCACCCCAGCAAACTGGTTCCGGTTGACCTCGTAGAGTAGGAATTCTGATCAACTGGCAGCTGTGGCATTGTCGATAACTGCAAGCACCTCGGCCAAGGCAAGTGATACCAATACGTACGAGGAATCCAGGAGTCGGACATGCTGAAAAGAGTCGGAAATGAAGAAAGATAACATACCCGAGGTGCTAGAGCGTCGGACTGCACAAAAACGCGGGACGAGCCACAAGAGTTCGATGCGAGAGGCATCGGAGAGGCTGCCAAGTCGAACGGTCGCGGACGGAGTCAATGGAATGGCTATGAGGCTGGCCTGCGGAGAACCAGTGGAGGTGGCCTGTGGAGTAGACAAGGGCGGCGAAATGGCGCGCGAAGGCCCACCACAGTTCAAGCACGCCGAGAATGTGAATGAGGACGTATTTAATGCAAGTATGGGCTGCGAGTGGGAGTAAGCAAGGTGTGCGAGCAGCGAGACGAAGAACTCGATGGGCAATGCGAACGGCCCTGGGAGTCCAACAGATACATGTGTCGAACAACCACGCGGGTACCCAGAACAAGCCGACCAAAGCTAAGGACAAGAAACTCACCAGATAAGCCCGAAATCGAGCGACTTAAGCGCGCTGATCCCTCGAGAAGGGCCAGTGCTAAAGATATCGACGTATACGCACCATCATGGAACGCGGCGCCAGTCACATCGACTCGAAACCAGTGGAGGAAGCGTTGCTGGCTATGGAGGGTCAGTGCATGTGCTACAGCTTGAGATCGCGAAGAGATAACTTATCAGTGTCGTCTTGGTCAGCCACCAACCGTGGAGAGCATCCATACGGAGCCATTAGACGTTGATGTCGACGCGGCAGACTCAAGATCTCGGAGCGGCGTATACAGCTTAGTCGAACACAGTACGGCGAAATGACTTACCTAGCACACGTGCAAGTTGCGCAGCCACCTGGGATCGCAAGGGCGGATGTTGTCGATGCCGTGTTCTATTCATTTCGACATGAGTAGGCTTGTGTATTCGCGGGAGTTGAGGCTAAGTGAAGGTGGTCACGTACGACTCTGACAGCAACAGATTCATCCACGAATTGTGGTTTCAACGAGCGCCCGAGGTCCGCATGATGCTTTCCATCTAACGGTTCCCCTTCACAGGTAGCCTTATGATTGAAGGTACGTTTTGATTCTATCACGATGGTTGCATGATGGCTAGACCACAATTGCCCCACGCTTATCTACAACACACAAGGTAATAGCATAACACCAGCTGACTGCTTTGTTCATCTTTCAATCACAGGAATGAGCGATCTTGAAATTCAAATCAGCCTCAGCCTATCAGCAAACAACGTATTACTCTGCACTCACCTCAGGTCTCACAACTGACACTTGCTAGGATCCGCTTCCACATACGTAACGTACACCCTCCCAAGCGTCGTTGCCTGGCCACCCGTCAATGCATCCATAGCCTGCGGAGACACCACAAATTCTCCCAGTCCCGCATCTATCGCAACCATACTGATTGTCGTGCCGCCATAGGTGAGCAGGTAGCATTTCCCACAGTTGGGATCGTTCCAGTCCAGCACGGTGGGTGCGCCTCCGATGTTGGGAAAGTTGCGCAGGGAGTTGAGGGTCGTATACCCTTTTTGTTCGAGCCCGTTCACCCCGTCGGAGCAGGCGAAGGTGGTGAGGGGGTTGGTGCCTACGCCATAGGAAGTGTCGTAGGAGAGAGTGGAGAACGACAGGGCGAGGGCGGGATATGCGCGCGTGAGGAGGGCAAGGAGGAGTGCGGTGGTGGTGGTGATCAGGGAGTACATGGTCAGCGGGCGATGCTGTTATTGGGCTCGTCGTATGGACCCCCCGGGTTTTATACGCTGTAAAGGTCAGTTATTACGCACCCTCACTTCTTGTCCATGTGCAAAGATCAAGTGTTGCATGGACGGTATTTCAAGAGCACATGGTCCTTTGGCGAATCGAGTTTGTTTACTATTTCGAGGGACTTTGAATGTCCTGGATGACCGTGGGGGTATGAGTTGTGCTGATTGAAAAGATACGTCCATGGGTATGTATATGTCGACGCCACGAAATCGTGAACTCCCATCCGCCGCTGTGCAACGCCGCCCCCTCAGCAAACCCATTTCTTCGAGGCTTGAACTTCCCGATATGAGTCTGGGATCAGCGAGTACTAGTGTTGCCACGGCTCAGCTTGGCTCGGCTTTAGCTCAGCTCACTGTGGCTCCATAAGCTAGTACATGGCAAGGAAATGTAGTTGTCCTGAGGTTAAACCCATCCTTTTTAAACATGATATCAAAGCCATATACCACATAAAATAATTAGTGAAATACTTACTGGGTTGCTGGGAGCTGTAGAAGTATGGCGACGGTAAATTTGTAATGAAGGGCAGTGTTTGTTTGCTTCGAATCACAGTTGACAGAATATCCGACGGATAAGGGTAGTTTCATCCTAGGTTTGATTCCTATGGACCTCACTTCATCTATGTTATTTGTCAGCGGTGTTTACATTGAAATTTGTCTAAGTCCTCGAGCTACTCTTTATATATGCTGGGCTGAAATTGATACCAATGGTCTTGTGGCCTAATGGTTAATGCTGCTGTTGTGCTTGTAAATTGTGTCTTCTGTTCGATTCCTGCCATGCTCTTTTTTTGACTTTATTTTCTGGGCAGTGACATCCTCTGACACAATGTTTCTATATGGGGAAAGACGTTGTTGGACAGTTGGCCGCCAATTTGAACCCAGGTTGATTGTTAATTCAACTGGTGGTTCAACTGCACTGACTTGGATGGTTGTAGTACATTACTACTCTTGTTCACTTTAATTAGAAACACTGGTAGTGAGAAATAATGCCCAATGTTTATATCATATTACATCCCATGTTATGCTCTCCCTTTTTAACCCATGTTTCAAGTTTGCAATACCCTACACACATCTATCTACGTTTAACCTGTGGGCAAGAACCGCTTCTTGACTCCGCTCCAGTTGGCACCCCGTTCAGGACCCCGAAAAACTGAACAGTAACACCAAAGAGCAGAGCCCGTCGACACTGCACCCGACGTTAAGGCAGTTCTATCTTAGGCTTTAGACTTCTGAAGCATATACACTCGCCATCCAGCGAATAGACCCATAGACATCACCCTCTCGTCACACTCCGGCACCTCTATACAAACCCCCCCTAGACTCCGCCCTGTTCCACATCTTCAATAGACTCGCCCGTTACAACCCTACAATCGCATCAGCCATGAGCGATAGCGATAATGGGCCACCAGGTGACCCTCCCCCGGCAGCAACCCCCCCGACCACTATCCCCCACCCACGCACGACGATAAACACCAGGAGACAAACCTCAGTATACGGAAAGCTAACGACAGGCAAAACTAAAGAGGATCTTATCAATCACCCCTCTATCGCCTCGTCAATAACCTCTGCAGCCCAGGCGAAGAAACACCTAATTGAGCGCACACTCATCAGAGCAGACCAGGACCCCGACCACTCCTCCCTCTGCCTAGCCCTGCTCAACGTTGCACACACAGCCCCTGGCATCACAGCCATCGCAGCCGACGCTATCCGCTCAGTAGCCATCCTACTGGACTCGCTACCATCAGACCGTACTCCCCCTACACCTCCCGCCCCGTCCTCCCAACTGGACTTACTATCTAACGCAATCGAGAATCAGATCAAATCCTTGAAGGAATGCGTAGAAGAAGCCCGCAGAACCACGGAGACCAACAGAACCTCAGCAGAATCCCTCTCCAGAACAGTTGAAGAAGCAAGAAACGAGCTGCATGGGGTGGCTCAATACATCAGTGATACGGCAGACGAATTAACTGGAATTCCAGACCAGATTAAGGAAGCCATCCCCGTCGTCACTGCCCCTCCACCCCAGCAAGAACCCCCCCGCACTACGTACAGAGAAGCCCTAATGACGGAGCCGCCCTCCAATAGACCTGCCCTGAACACGACTACCCGCTGCTCAGATGACACCAGAGCAAACACAGCTATAAAAGAGAGGCAACTACTCCTCGACTTCGGACAAGACCACCCCTCCATCAACGAAGACACCCCACGCAGTGAAGTAATCAATCAGATTCAAAAAGCACTAACGAACCTACAGGATCCAAACGGACCCAACCTACGAGCCAAGGCCCTTACTCCCACTCGTAACGGTGGGTATATCATCGAACTGGCCTCAGCGGAAGCAGCAACATGGGTAAGAGACCCAATTAGAAAGTTGATACTAATGGAGAGTCTAGGCAGCAGCGTACGCATAAAAGACAGAACATTCAACCTATTAGTCCCATTCGTTCCGATCACAGCAAAAGTTGACGACAAACACACGCTACGGGAAATAGAGAAGACCAACGACATCCCCACCAACTCCATCATTCAAATGAAATGGATCAAGGACCCTCAAAGGCGAGGGAGAAACCAAAGAGTTGCACATGCTCTGATGTCTCTCAACAATCCTAAAGCGGCAAACAAACTTATATGTGATGGCATGTATTTCGACTACAGAAGGCTACACCCGTACAAAGACAAGAGAGAACCCCTATGATGCCTCAAATGCCAGAGATGGGGCCATATGGCCAAAAACTGCACGGAGGTAAAAGACACCTGCGGCACCTGCGCGGTGTCACGCACCAAACAGGTTTGGTACAGTGAACATGGAAGATAATGCCTATATCGAATGATCCTTATGCGAAGGATAAGCACGACGGACCCTCATCGTAGCCATCTATCGCACAAGACGACTATCCTGATGCGAGAGATGAATGCCAATGCAGACAGTCATCTATCGCACGAGAACCGCCAAGAAGCAGAAGAAACTGAAGGAATAACGTCAATTGTGGTATGAGAAAGGAATGCACACGTCTGCAGTCCAACTCCCATACCAGAACGATCAAAGAAGCCGAAGAATTGATGGAGAAACGAAGGAGAAAGAGAAGAAATGATTTTTAGCGCCCAAATGTCATTTTTAGGCGCCCAGTGCCGGCATTCCGATATTTTGAATAGCTCCGTCATTTCTGAAGCTATCAGGCACGTGACTATACCGTCAGAAAGCCTAGAGCATGGTCTATCTGCCTGTCAAGTTCCGACGCAAATCTGTTCATTTCCCACGGAGATATTCCCCCCGCAATCCAGACATTCACTTCATCGCTCACTATGGAGTCCGTATTTTCTCTGGATCATTTCTCCGCTATTGCTGCAGATCTCCACTATGTCCTGCTCTTAGGACAGCCTCTCCCAGAGTTCCCGTGCACTGCCTGGCACATATCTTCCCAGCCTGCTCCCTCAGTCCCTCTCGTTCTCGGTCAGCGCGTTCTCCTCGTCAGTCCTGCGTCAAGGACGTACTTTGGTCATCTTAGGTCTATTGTCAAGCTTGAGAAGTCTTCTCTGGTTGTCTCTGTGTCCCCTGAGCCCTCAGCCTATGGTCCCTTCCTCCCAGATACTTGCCATGTCCATCTTCCTCTGTCGTTCGTCTCACTTCCCTGGATGCGCCGAATTCAATACTCTATCCGCTTCCCTACTTTCAGACGACGTCCCCCAGCACCATGACAGTTATTCCCCCCACTTTATAGTGCTATTAGGAAGAAGAACCCTCTCTCGTACTTTCCCAGAAGAGAGCTCGTCAAGGGAGCCCATGGTTGCGCTTCAGCGGCGCTAGAACACATGCACTATACTTTAGTGTATGCTGACCCCCCAAAAAGACCTCTGGACCCCTGGTACCCTTCTTGTGGCTGTTTTGTCTCGGATCAATCCCCCTATTAATCCCAGATCTTCCCCATTGTTGTCCCATCAAATTCCTGATGGTACACAGCCCCCCATCAAACTTCTTAGGCTGTGCATCAATGACTCCTTCTGCTGTGCAGTGACTCATCCCTTGCTTACTGATGCTCTCTTGTCATCAGTATTACTCAGCTGATGACTCACTCCCTTACCAATCAATCTTGTCATGCAGCTTACTCATTCCTTTACTCAGCAGCTTATTCATGCTTCCTATGCTTACTCATTCCTGCTTATCCCTTGCTTACTGATCGCTTACAAACCCCTTACAAAGCTCTTACCAATCCCTTACCAATCCTTGACAAATTCTGCTTACTCCCTTCTCTTTTTGTACTTTAATGCTGTGCCCCCCCATGTATTTAAACCCCTGGGCTCAGCCCAGTGAAAGAAGACCAAATAGCACGAAATTATCTCTCTCTCAGTCCCTCTCAGTCAGTATCCCCTCAGCTCTTTGAGTCTTGTAGGCTTCAGTGAAGGTCTAAAGGCTCTGATATTCAAGTTTTATCCAATCTATTCAAGTCCAAGTCTTTCTCTAGGCTCAAGCGGAGTCTAGCCTGTCAATCCTTCATCCCCTATCGCCTCTGGACATCAGAGGCAACCCTGCCCCTTTGCTGCACCAATCTCTAGGTGTAGTATCGCTGTTTCAGTCTCAGTCAACCCAATCCCCGCTTTGACACTTCCTAGGCCTTAGGAAGAGTCCAGACCCCTATCCCCTTCATCTTCTATTACTCCTGTACCCCAGGAGTATCCTGCATCACCATCTGCATCACCCTGTTGGTGTAGATCCCCTTCCCCCCTCCTCAGCACATCCTCTCTGGACACCGCGGAGGTAAACCACCACTCGCACTTTTTCGTAGTCCTTTGTTGGTGTTGTGTTTGGGTTATTACTCCGACCCAAATCCACACTTTGACTCACAGCGGGAGAACACCGCCACTCCAAATGCAACTCCTATCGCACCTACTACTGCATCAGCTGCAAGTTGTCATCACACAGCAGCTCAGACAAGGAATGCCCCGAATACAAAGCCCAACTCGAGTCACTCAATGCACGCACCCCAGAGAACTCGATGCCGTACTTCCCAACCGAAGAGCCCTGGACGCAAGTCTCACTCCCCCCCAAACCCCTGGGGCCTATCATCCACTCTCAGCCCCCCTCAGAAAGAACACACCCACCAGGCCCCACGAACGACCAGCAACGAACAATCAACTGGATGTTACAACGACAAGAGCAAAATCCCCAGCCGCAGACACCCTCAGCTCCTATCATCAATGGAAGAACGTTAGTGCCCCTCGGACGTAGCAAACCCATACGTATATCCACACCCTCCAGCCCAGCAGCCCCAGATAAAACACCCTCCACCCCCCCTCTGCCCACCCCTCTTATCGACAATGCTGACCCACCCCCCGCAACGGAAAACAGACCGCGAACCCATCCGGATCCCTTCCCGGCACTCTCCCCACTCCACTTTCCTGGGAACCTCCCATCAACCCCTCGTTCTCAGGAACACCCCACACCACAAGTACCACCACCTCCACCCCCCTCCTCACCTACCCTATGAACGCACGTACAGAACACACCACTCCCCACCAGCAACTACGAATTTGGCAGCAGAACCTCAACACCTCCCACACAGCCCAACTCACGCTCCTCAACAGCCCCATATCGGACGAATGGGACGTCCTAGCCCTGCAAGAGCCAGCCCTGAACTCACTGAACAACACCAGGGCCAGCTCACACTGGAGAGTAGCGTATCCGACCCGCAAGTATACTCACGGAGACAAACCCAGAGCGGTAACGTTAGTTAACTCCAAACTCAGCACTAACACTTGGAAACAGATCCCCTTCCCATCAAGAGACGTTGTAATCATCCAGCTCGAAACGTCGGGTGGACAGTGCACAGTGGTCAACATATACAATGACAACACCCACGATGAGACTGTTGATGCGCTAGAACGGTTCTTAAGTGACAACGTCCAAGAGCTGCGGCCAGCCGAAAACGACCACATGCTGTGGCTAGGCGACTTCAACCGACACCACCCCCTCTGGGACGAAGACCGCAACAGCCACCTGTTCACGGCGGCGGCCCTAGAGGCCTCAGAAAAGTTACTGGAACTGGTCGCTGACTACGGCATGGTACAGGTCCTCCCCAAAGACATACCAACACTACAGTCGTCAAGTACGCGGAACTGGACACGACCAGACAATGTGTTCTGTACAGAACACACAAGCGGGTACCTCGTATCCTGCAACACGGCACCAGAAAGACGAGGCCCCAAGACTGACCACCTCCCCATCCTCACAATACTTGAGATGTCAACCACAGCCTCCGATGAAAGCCCGTCCTGGAATTATCGTAGTGTGGACTGGGAAAAATTTAGCTCATCGCTAAAAGACTCGCTAACTGAACTTGCAGGACCACCTCGAGTACTGGAAACAGCCGATGAATTCCAGCTAGCGGCACGCAAGTTAGACGAGGCCTTGCGTCGCACGGTAGAGTCCAAAGTCCCCAAGACCCGCCCCCACCCCCACAAGAAACAATGGTGGATGGAAGACCTAACCAAACTGGCCGACGAACTCAAACAGCTGCGCAAAACTGCCCACAGGTACAAAGCGCTGCCAGAACACGCCGTTCACAATCAGCTACGTGAGAAGGAGAACACCCTAAGCAAAGAAATCCGCAAGACGAAGGAAGACCACTGGAAGAACTGGCTCAACGACATGGCTGGCACTGACATCTGGATAGCGCATAAGTACATCTCAAACCCAGGGGGAGACGGCGGCAAGACGCGAATCCCCACCCTGCAAACGACCAATCCAGACGGGCAAATCACCCAGGCGACAACAAACGAGGAAAAGAGCGCAGTACTAGCGCAAGCTCTATTCCCCCCTCCTCCTGATGAGTCCACAGTCCCCACTGACTACCTTTACCCAGAACCGGCAGAACGATGGACCCAGATCACAAGAGAACAATTAACGCAGGCCATCAACAACCTCAGCTCGTATAAGGCCCTGGGACCAGACGGCGTAGCAAACATCATGTTCCAACGATGCCAAATACTCACGGACTATCTCCTCCCCCTCTTCAACGCAGCCATCAACCTAAGAACCTACTATGACCCTTGGCACGAGTCGATCACGGCAATCCTACGCAAACCAGGAAAACCCGACTACTCGGTCCCGAAAGCCTACCGCCCCATAGCTCTTCTGAACACCACAGCAAAGCTATTATCTGCCATAGTAGCAGACCGCACGTCATACATCCTGGAGGCACACAACCTCCTCCCAGACACTCACTTCAGCGGAAGACCAGGACGCTCAACAGAGGACTCACTCCACCTACTGGAGAACACCGTTCGACACGCTTGGAGACAGAAGAAAGTTGTGTCAGCACTCTTCCTTGACATCGAAGGGGCTTTCCCCAATGCAGTCACCGACCGCCTGATCCACAACATGAAGAGACACCGACTCCCCCCGGAAATCATCAGCTTCACAGACAAGATGCTCCGCGGAAGAAAAACAAGACTATGCTTTGATGACTATACCTCCGAATGGTTCGATATAGCAAATGGCATCGGACAAGGCGATCCTCTATCCATGATTTTGTACATCATATATGACTCTGACTTGGTGAGAACAGCCACAGGAAAGCGGGAGTTAACCCTAGCATTTGTAGATGATACGGCCTTCCTAGCCATAGGGAGGACGTTCCAAGAGATGCACCAAATATTGCATGACATGTTGGAAAGAAGAGGAGGAGGATTCGAGTGGTCTACGCAACACAATTCTCGTTTTGCCCCGAATAAATTTGCGCTAATTGACTTCTCTCTAAACAGATCCAGGGAGCGGCCTCCCCTAGTGATCCGAGGAGCCACCATAGTCCCCTCCCCCACTCATAAATTCCTCGGCGTCATACTAGACCAAGAACTCCGTTGGAAGGAACACACAGCATATGCCATCGCAAAAGGCGCACGCTACGCAATACTCCTCCAGTGGCTATCCAAAACGGCACAGGGGGTACCCACAAAGCTTATACGTCAGCTGTACCAGACAGTAGCAATACCTCGCACACTCTATGCCGCAAGCGTCTGGCTTCGTCCAACCTACAACAGGACATCGAACACCCCCATACGAGGCTCCCTAGGTATAGCGAAGAAGATCAGTCAGACACAAAGAACAGCACTTATGGCCATCACTGGCGCAATGAGGACCTCCCCGACTGACTCCCTCGAGCTCCACACTAATTTGTATCCAGGACCTCTTCTGATACAACACACGCTCTTCAACTCCCTCACATGCATATCCTCCCTCCCACCCCACCACCCACTTAACCCCATAGTAACCCGCATAGCCAAACGAGGACTGGTTAAACGCCATCAATCAGCACTCCACATCATGATGAGGAACCTCGCAGTAGACCCAAGGAGGATAGAAACAATACACCCCCGTCCCGTCCACCCAAACTCACGCTCCCCCTTCACCGTCTCAATAGCCTGCTCTAAGGAAGATGCCATTGCCGAGTTTCGACGATGCGCCTCACGCACCATGATATTCACTGATGGCTCTAGCACCAATGGGAAAGTGGGAGCAGCGGCCTCCCTATACGTGGACTTCACCCACGTAGCAACACTACGTTACCATCTAGGAGACGACACCGAGCACACCGTATTCGAGGCTGAAGCAGTCGGGCTAATCCTCGCAGCCCGGCTCCTGGCGGTCAGGAATGAGGCAACCTTCCCAGCATCACTATTCGCTGACAACCAAGCAGTGATTAGATCAGGTGTGCGCCCTACAGCCAAACCCGGTCACTATTTACTGCTCTGCTTCAGAAAACTAGTGCGATACCTACAGGAGAAAAAAGACCTCGACGACAAGGCAATAAGCCTGAACTGGATAGCTGGGCATGCGGATATAGAGGGCAACGAACTAGCTGACAGGGAAGCCAAACTTGTGGCACTCAAAAAGGAAAAAGCCAGCCCACGGAGAGAATTGCCAAAAACGCTATGGAAAAGCCTTCCGCTAAGCACCTCCGCCATCAAGCAGACACATGACAACCAACTCCAGAAGAAGTGGCACGAAACTTGGGAAAACTCACCCCGTCACCCTCACATCAAAGCAATAGACCCCTCAAACACACCGAAGTCATTCCTGCACCTCGTAGGACACTTGAAGAAGAAACACACGGCAATTTATATCCAACTCCGTACCGGCCACATCCCATTGAACAAGCACTTACACAGGATCAAGAAAAGCACCTCCCCTAAGTGCCTCCAATGCGGTGACGACCAAATAGAATCAGTCCATCATTTCTTATTTGACTGCTCTAGGTATGACAGAGAATGGCACATACTCCAACAGAAGTTAGGCCGAGACACGTCGTCAACTCCCCACCTCCTGTCCGGGAAATCCGCACAACAAGCACTATTCAGGTACATCGACAGCACCAAACGCCTACACTCAGTTTTCAGTGACATCCCCACCCCTCCCAAAAGCGATAACTCAAGACGTCTGAAACCTACGGGGCAGCACCAAATGTAATGCCACACCCAACGTGCCCTCTGTTATGCAGCATGCCAAACAGCTCCATCCATGCCTCTCCTCTCACTCGGTGACGCTTATCCATAGCACTCTACCATCCTGACGCATCCCCCACACAGAAACGATACCAAATAGCGAGGATAGATGTCACCATCGCAAACGCCATTGAATAGAACAGAGATACTAGTCCCAGTGAACCGTGATGAAGAACACCTCACGAGAAGATTGCTCTCATCTGTTGACGCAAACGTCGCGGACCTCAATCAACCCGACCCATCCAAGAGGGACGCAATACAATGCATCAAGACTGGCGTACCACCGCACTTCCCCCATCCGCACAACAGTCACAGCATACTACGCCAGTAGCCCTAAGCTCACACCTGCTGGCATCAACGCGGAAACGGCCCTAACCAGCCACAGGAAGCACGGAGTAGTACACTTGAACCCCTCTTGGTTCCGCTGGCTCATTACTGAGCGGCCGGGACCGTGTCTGGAAAGAACCCAAGACAGACATACAATCAAACTCCTCCCCGCCCCGCCAAGACGGCATGACTAAAACGTGCGGCGGGAACGCGGCGGACCCCTGGGGGACCTTACAGTCCTGGCCGGGGGGGCATTCGTGCGTCAGGGGAGGAGCCAGGCCACAGGGGGCCTTAGATACATAAACCTACAGATAGTAGAGTGCAATATGGGGTGTATCACCTCGAAGCACTATAAACTCCAATATAAAAAAAAAAAACCTGCGGGCATGCACTTTTCCTTGTTGTGTAGCTCAAAGCATTGGCCACCTAGCCTAATCAGGTATCAGCTCAGCTCGACTTAGCTGGCTCATCAACAAGCCATTGGGTCAAAGCTAAAATAGGTAATACATCAGAATCAGCCCTGTACACGAAGTAGCATAGCAATAAATGTAGGCAAGTCTTCTGGAATGTCAACATGCTCCTTCGCCAAAGCTTCCAACTCATTCACTTGATCCAAATGGGACATTCCATTAGTAAAGTTAAGCCCAACACCATGTCTCAAAGAGAACTTAAGAATTTGCAGTGCCTCCATGAGATCATGTGAAATCTGATTCCGTCGCATGGCCATTGTCTCTTTACTTGATGAGAAAACCCTCTCACAGGGTACAGCAGAGCCTTGAACAGGAAGAATGTCCATTGTGAGTGAAAAAATTGTTGGAAAGCACTCTCAATTCTCCTAGACACATTGGGACCATTACTAACACAACCAACTCTAAAATACTGCCCACTTACCTGCCAGTAGCCAAGTAAATTGGACTGGACTTGCATATCAAGGAGGTATGCATCTACTTCCGACTCGAGTGACATCTTCGCTCCCTGTTGACGACTTCTTCCAAAACCAAGAAGGACATCTGCCCATGAGTCGTCTACCACAGATGCAGGAGAGCTCAGTGCTGCAGGACTTGATTTATAGTAAGGACGAAGCTATGATAACAAGTCAGTAGTAGTTATGTTATTGGACAATAACTTACTTTGTTAATGAAAAGCTGCTTCATTTCGATAACCTTATCAGGAGCATATTTACTGTACCAGTCAAGCTTCATAGACAGATTGATTGCTAATAGAGGAGAAAGTTGGTTATAATCACATACAGACCTAGAGTATAATGCTTACCCATAGCAAGGATGTAAGCTGGAACCAAGTCCATGCGGACTCTATATGACTCAAGTTTCTTGAGACCTGCTCGGATAATAGAATATACCTCTGGCATCTCCTCAGCTTGTTTGACCCAGGCGGCCATCATGGCATGGAAAGATGGAACTGCAAGAGAGAGAGTAGGTGTTTTTTCCGATGACAATCATTGCTGAAATGCATGCGGAACCTATTACATGAGCAAGATGTTGCAATTTCGAAGTTGCAACACACCAGCAGTATTTTGCAAAAAACATTGAGAGCCTCCCACTCTGGGCTACTCAAAGCAAACTTCGAAAGATCTGAAAACTCATTGCTTGACAAGAATTTTTCAATAGCCTGACTAGATTAAGTAGATGATTGTCAATTTTCAATCTTAAGACTCACCTCACGAAGTAAGAGGACACGCTCGATCATTAACAATGTTGATGACCATCTCGTCTCAACATCACAAAGAAGTTGAAGCTCCATTAATTCCAATGCTTTTAATGTAGCAGCAAAGTATTGTTGCCAAATTTCAGATGCTCGAATCTAGGGTGTTGTCAGTCGTGAATCGTGATTATGTCATCATTGACATTAACATACCTTGTGGACAAGGGTATGGACAATGGCAATTACATCCCGTTTCAGAGCATCCAAGAAGCTCTGTGCATTGACACCCACAGGAACATAATCTACAGCATCTTCATGGGAAAGGTCAAGGTCCATGATTGCCCTGAGGACAGCTTTACAAGCCAAATTGATAACATGAGGAAAGCAGCTGTTCCAGTAATTGGGTGGTCATGTACTGCAGTACATTGTGAGATTACTCACCGAATACACTATTTTATCTTGTTAAAGTGTATTTGACATCACAGAAGCTCATTTTCGAGACATGAAAGAAGGGTATCATTATTTGATGCATTATCAAGTGTAACCCATCCAATCTACTATGCACGTGAGATCCAAACAGACACACCAATAAATTTAGAATACCTTTGTGGCTATGTTCAGTTGGTTGAGAATATGTAGAAAGGCAGCAGCTAAGTGCTTGCCATCATGATGACTTGGAATGCAGTGAAAACCAACTAGGTCTGCACGGTGTAGAGACAGTCCTGTCTCTGGGTGTGTAGATTGGTAGTACTGATACTGGACTCTTACCTTAGCTATGTAGGCTTGTACTTAGCTTACTAAGCAAAAAAAATCTCCCTCTTTCCTCTGTATATGTTTGAGCTCAGTCCTGGAGTGACTGAACACCTCTACTCTCCCTACTTCCTCTAGTCTCCCCAGTCCCTGGGTCGAGCGTGCCTCACCTGAGGCAGCAGCAACACCCAACCCCCCCCTACACCGTTGAAAAGATAACAATGTGTTTGGGTGGCTGCTCCCTCAGATGAGGTGCATTCGACCCAGGGACTTCTGGAGGTCTGGCAAGGCTCCCAAGGACTAAGGAGACTAGGAAACTAGAGAGTGGAAGGCTGGTTCAGTCACTCCAGGACTGAGCTCAAAGATGTACACTGAAGAGAAGGATATTGCTTAGTAAGCTAAGTACAAGCCTACATAGCTAAGGTAAGAGTCCAGTATCAGTACTACCAATTCTACACCTAGAGACAGGACTGTCTCTACAACGGAGAATGAGTTCTTTTCCTGGCCCATTCTCAGATGAGGAAGCCTGGATCCAATGGGCTGTCACCGCCATGAATGGCCTCAAGTTTGGATCTGACCAAATGTCTGATGTGAACGAGATCTTGCCAAGTGAATCCTATCACAGCATGTAATTAGGGGTGGTCTACAACTTGTATTTAGAGACTGCATACCTGCATTGCTTCCGCCAACTGATCCAAATAAGTGTCAAAAATTTCCATAATACGCGTCCGGATTGTTGTGTGATGGGGAATATCTATCTCTCGTAGATCATTCCGTAAAATAAAACATAGTCTTCGAAGCGCTGGGCTTTCAATGATATTGAGGGACTTTTGACATTAGATATCAGAGGGCATCACATAGAGTAGTAACAGGTACTGACCAAATCCTCACACACAACAAAATCAATGATGGCATCAACAAAAGCTTTGTTCAAAAATGGTACACGCTGAGTACCATGCTTAACAGGTATAGTCCTCTCGCTCTGGCATGTGCGATATTCCATTACAGAGCTTTGGGCATCCTCCGCAGTAATTGCAATACCAAGTTTGTCGCACCCTTCAACCCACGCATCCAGGTGTGAATTAAACAAATGACGCCATAGCATGCCTGTTGCTGTCTTCAAGCAAAATGTTTTAATACAAGTGTTTGGTAGCATCAAATTTTGCAATCTAGCCAAGTTGGGTCATCCTCCAAATGTGTCATGATAGAGCATTCAACTTACTGGCAAAAA
>JAYMGJ010000729.1:0-23925 GCA_037178675.1 Scleroderma bovista
ATTACTTCTGCTCCTGCTGTACCATCTTCCTTGTGTCCTTCCTTTGCCTCTTCTTCTGCACGTTCTTTGTATCGATGGCTTCAGTCTCTTGTGGTTGCTAACCCTCATTGCTCAGTTCAGCATGTTTATGCTCATACATCATCGACCGCTCCAGCATCCCTTGCCAACAAACTAGTTGACCTGTATGCTACTTCGGCACAGTGTCAGCCTTTTGTGCCACCACCTGTGCCAGTGCCAACTTTCACGATGGATTGGTTTACACCTTTTCACCCTTCCTTTGGTTATATTGAAACTAACCTTTCTAGCTTTGTACCTCATCTTTTGGCTTTTGTACTCTCCCAAGACTCATCTTTCTGCCCACTCCGATGTTTGCCATATTTCCTGTACGACTCTCATCCGCCACCGTCTCATCCTTACCTGCATGCTACATCTGTGTTTGCGGCAGCACTCCAGCTCTACCTGTGCTCAGCCCAACTCAACACTGCAGACATCTGTTACTGGCAGCTTGGGGACACCGCCCTCTGCTGTCATATGGGCTGTGCTGCCATTGAAACCATTCATCACATTTTTGTCCAGTGCTCTGCCTTTGCTGAGATTCAGGGGTCTCATCTGCAGGCTCTGGTGCAGGCGACGAGCAACCTTTTGTCCGCAGAACTGCCTTATGTTGGGGAGGCTCTCTGCGCCATTGCTCATCACCTCTTCTGTGATGATGCAGATGTCTGGCCGCAGGTCCACTCCATGTACTATCTTGGAGTCTTACCTTCACTTGCTGTGGTTTGTCATTCTTGCAATTTGTGCATGTCTGAGAAGGTTCTCATCTGGGTCACGCAAACATGGCACACTCATTCCATCCATCTTGCTGCTCATCTTTGGGCAGATTTTAAATGTTGTTTGCATAGTCGGTCATTTCATTTGCCTTCTACTGTACCACATGTGAACTTACCTGAGCACTTGTCTCATCTGCTATAGTAGTTTCTCTGTAGTACTCTCTCCTCTTGTCTGCTCTGCTCTTTGTTACTGTTAGTGCCGGCGAGGTCTTATTTGGCCTGAGCTTTATATAGCGTAGTTGGCTGTATCTTTATTTCATTTCATTTCAGTTTGGAGCTGCAAGCTTCAAGTATCATATATCATGTCTGGTGAGTCCATATGTGCATTGAATAATGAATCCATTGACAAAAATGCTATCAATCACAAAGACAAAATAGAGCTTGTATCGCCACCATTCGACAGTATCTCCCAAGTGCACTTTTCAGCTTCTCATCCAGACCACCTCCTTGTTTCAGCATGGGACACGGTATGTCTTGTCCTGGCACAGCGCTTCTTGGAAAGAAGGAAAGATTACTTCTGACAAATGGTGATACTAGACCATGTGGTTCTACAATGTCGCTGCAAATGAGCAAAAAGCGAAATTTGACCATCGAGCAGCAGTACTGGTGTGTGCTTTTGGAGAGGGCACAAGGGCATTCAGTGGAGGGCTTGATAATGGAGTATGCTAGTGTGCACCTATATCTCAATTTTCCATGTCTCCCCGCTGACACATGCATGTACGATGATGGTGCTAGACTTGATCTCGAGACAGAGAGAATGGTGTATCTGGGGAACCATTCTAATGCAGTGTCTGCGATGAACTTTGCAAGGGAACAAAGTATGCCCATATTTCTTCCCCTGATTGCCTCTTTCATTCACACAGGACCCACTCACTCACTCACAACTCGTTGATCCTTAGACATGCTCATCACCGGCTCATGGGATCTCTCGCTCAAATTCTGTGATTCCTGCACTGCTGCTGGTACTTCGAACATCAACGCCGACACCGCCATATCAACACACACCCTTCCTGAGCGCGTCTACCACCTCGACCTCGTCAACAACACACTCATCGTGGGCATGGCAAGTTGCCTATTTCATATCTACGATATCAGGAAAATGGGAGAGCCTGTGCAGACGAGGGAGAGTAGTTTGAAGTTTATGACGCAGAGTCTGGCCTGTATGGCGGATGGAAAAGGTGGTTTCTTTTCCTATTCTTCATTTTATCGTTTTCAGGCGAGTTGGACGACTGACCCTCATGGGATATAGGCTATGCGATCGGCTTGGTCAAAGGCTGGATTGGTGTGGAATACTTTGACCCAAGTCCAGAGGTCCAAGACCAGAAATATGCGTTTAAGTGCCACAGACAGATGATTGATGATGTGGACCACGTATGGTCGGTTAACGTGCTTGCTTTCCATCCTGTGTACGTCCCCTACCTTCTCCCCCATCCCATATCCCCATATTCACGCCTTCATGCCTTCATGTCTGCTCATTTGCATCCACTCTCCAGATACAACACATTTGCATCAGCAGGCTCAGACAGCACTGTCTTAATCTGGGACCACAAAGTCAAAAAGTGACTACACCAATATCCAAAATACACCGGTCCAATCCCTTCTGTTGTGTTCAACTGCGACAGGACAAGACTTGCAGTGGGTGTCAGCTATACCTGGGATGAAGGGGAGGAGGGCGCGAAGAATGCTGAGAGGCCGGCAGTGTGGGTGCGTGTTGGAGCCCTTCTTGTGGTCCCAATAGGTGAGTCTGGCGGTTTCTTGTGCCTTGGGGTTGTACTGACGAATTCTGTCGCGTTTGCAGTGCTGTATGCATCCATTTCGACACTTGACATGTCCATGTGCCAGCTCGATGCATCTGACTGGCTCCCAACACCGTCCATTGCGTCTACGATGTGTTTCGTGCCTGTAGCTCCCAGGTACGTGTCTGCATCCTCACCACAGCTGATAACAGCTGTTGCAGCACTGTTCGACATGTTGTCACGACCGCGTGACGCCTCATGACTCCGCAAGGCCTCTAGTCTGTTGTAAACTCAAGTCTGATCGTAATCGCACTCCTCCGACGCTATGTATCCATCTCCGCTCCGACTATTGACGCTCCGTCTCCTTTTGGTATATAGTTCCGCGCCTATGCCTCCGGTTATCGTATGCTTCCGTTCTGTCTCTGTTCCTGTTTCCTTTGTTCCCGTTTTAGATTAGATATGATTACTCATAGCTGTGATCCGTTAACCTTTTGGTCCGTTGCGCTTATCACTGATCTCCGTTCCATGTATGTTACTCATCCGTTTGTCATCCGCAGACTCTTACCTACGTCTCCGCTATGTTTCCCTCCGCTTCTCGGTTACTGTACATTCCCGATGTAAAGTATAAGTACTCCGCACGCTGAGGGGATTGTCCCTCAGTTCGAATATCAGCTTGAATACCTCCCGCGAACTCTCCTCTGTTCTCCTCTGCCTTCTGGCAACTCCGACCTTCGTCGGACCTCCATCTCTCTGTCCCTTAGTCCTCCGAAATACGAGGATGCAGGTATCGCAAGGGCGCAGCACATACGCTGAAGCCAAGTCCTCAAACCCTTCCGCATCTCCTCCGCCTGTCGTCGACAACCCTTCGTACTTAACTCCGCTTGCGTCGGAGTTCGTCGGAGGAAATGGTTCTAACACATGTCTGGAGTGTCTGTCGAGTTTCTCAACTCATCTACCTGGCCCGTCGACCCATCTGCTCTGTTTCCAGGACTGTTCACGTCACCTGCACACCAATTTGTGCCTCAAAGGTGCACACGCAGTATTTCACCGCTGTCTTGCTCCTCTGACTGGGTTGACGCGATTATGAGTACGTCCGACTAGTTTGGGGTGTCCGCCATGCATAATTGCTGGCAACATTCAACGATCAGCTCGTCAACACTCGCTCCCTTGGTTGTATCCCTCTCGCAGCTCTCCAACTCGACTCCTCTGGCATCCTCGGTCCCTCTCAACTTGCTTGGACAATGCACACACTCAGGCATTGCATTTGGTGCATTCACGCTGCCTCTCGGGTCTCTCACCTCACCACTCGCATATACTGTCCACTCCCCCTCGAGCGGCAGTTTGTATGTGCTAGGTACATCCATGTTTGCGTTTTCGTTGCACTGATGGTCTTCTTCGCAGTAAAATCCTGCTTGTTGGAGTCACGACTTACTGTCATGCTCCTCGTCACCCTCGTCAACTCCACAGGCCCTCTCTGCCAGTTTTATGCCCAGCAAGTGTTGAAGTCGCACGTGCACCCGGCATAAACCGTCGACGAAGTGCGCACAAGACTGCGACCCATATTAGTGCAGACTTAGTAATAGTCCTCTTTAGAGTACATGTTACATGTCACACGTCATGCGTCACAGTCACACGTCACACTATTTGTTGTATATACACAGCGTTCACCGCTTATATAATATAACAGCTCTTGACCAGCTACCGCTACCATCTCAGGTTGTGCACTCCACCCAACAGGTGAGTTGGAGTAGCAGTTCCTCTATGTATGTAGGTATTGCTTCAACAGGTTATGAGCCCTGTGAGCGCACTGTGTGCAGTAATTCACCAGACAGCGCTCCAGCTCCCTGAGCGTCGCTTTAACTAGCTTGACGCTGTGGACCACAGTGAGCTCCTAGCTGAGCCCCTGCACAGCCACAAGGCGAAGTCGGTTGACGACTTGCGCCAGACAGTGAGCTCCTAGTTGAGCACCTGTACTGCCACAGGCGAAGTTCGTCGATGACTTGCGCCAACCATGGCGAACATCGTCGACGACTTGCGCTGGCATGACCTGGTCACGAGTTAGCTGTTGACAGAAGTGCTTTCACTAGCACTCAGGTGTTTCTTCTTTTCTTGATTGTCCGTTGTCGCATTCACTTGCTGACTCCGTTGACTCCCAACAGAACATCACCATGTCCAGCGCTCTCGACAAGATGGTTCCCGTGTTCACTGGCTCCAACTGGCAGCAGTGGCACACTTCTATGCAGGCCTACCTCCGGGCACAAGGCCAATGGTACGTTTATTCGACGACGCAACCCGCTGCCGGTCACGATGACCGAAAGGAGTGGGACGACAACACCGAGAGAGTGCTCGGTAACATCACCTTGCGCCTCGCCCCCTCTATCCAGGTCACCGTCTCGAATCTCGACAACATTAAGGACATCTGGGACCACCTGAAGAAGAACTTCGGCGCCCCCAGTATTGGCTCTGCCTACGCTGAGCTTAGCAAGCTCCTGGCGACTACCATCCCCGCTGGCTCCCATCCCGCTCCGGCAATCACCAAAGTGCTTAGCCACTTTGCGTACCTCAAAGACGCTGGCTTCGAGTTCCCTGCCCCCGTGCAGGCCATGATCATTCTATGCAAGCTCCCTCCTACTATGGAGGTCGTAGCTCAGATACTCAGCCAAACGTCACCGGACGAGATCAAAAATCTGAAGCCCGATGGGATAGTCAAAGCCGCCACGCTCTCTTTCGAGCAGAAAGGCGCCTCTTTGTGCGCCGGTGGTAAGGGCCCCCAGGCCAACAAGCTTAGTGCTGTGAAGCACAAGCCAGCTGACCCCAAGTTCGCCCAGCAGCAGCAGCAGCAAGGCGGGTCCAATGGCAGTGCGAGCGGAAACGCTCCTGCCCAAGGACAGGGAGGCCGCACTCGACGTGGTGGCAAGAAGGCTCCCGCTCACCGTGAGAACGCCCAACAGGCAGCCTTCGCCACTTACGTCCACTACGATGGACCAGAGCCCACCATCGACCCTCGCGCCTTGGCCCACACTCCCGGTGCTGCCCACTACAGCCCCCCCGCATTCGAAAATACCATCAAGGCCTTTGACTTGGCACACCCCTTGGGGGTAGAACCCTCCTGCCAAACCATCCGCACCCTCGACCAAGTTGTGTCGTTGGCGAGTGTGAACCTGGACCAGCCTGAGGCCGGTCCCTCCTCGTTGAAGTGCCCTCGTCTTGAGGAGCGCATCACAATGTATGAGGAGGATGCCATCTCCCTTGGGGATGATGAACCTTTCACCCACGAGCCTTTCGCCGACGACGAGTTCGACGAAATCGATGCGATGGTCCTCGACCGCTACAACGCGACGTCGATGGCAATGGGTGCGGAGGCCAGCCTTTTCAGGCAAGTACCTTCTGCATGCGTGCTGACTGACACTGACACGCTCCCTTTACATGTGCGCTTCACGCCGTCACTGTATATAGCGAGTAGTAACTACAATATGTCGTGTCGTGTCCCCTCGAGCAATGCATATATCTGTTCGTGTCTGAATGATGCATGCTGTGCTGGCTGTAAGGGAAAAATGGTCGACGATAGTGAACTATCTGGTGCCTTCTGGCTCCTAGACTCTGGCGCATCACGCCACTTCACTGGTGACATAGGCAATTTTGCCTCCTACAATGCGCTAAAGCGAGCACACTACGCCAAAACCGCAAATGGTGTAGCACTAATTGCTGGCATTGGCACGGTATTACTCCAGTGCCTAGACCACAACTCAGGGGATGAGAAAGTTATCACACTCACCCAAGTGCTCCATATGCCAGGCGCTACTGCATGCCTTATTTCTATGGGCGAAATGCTCCAGCGTAACTACAAAGTCACTGGTGATAAGCAAGGCATTAGCCTCATCCATAAAACAGAACGCCTATGGTTCGGGCCAGACCCAGAAGACGATCGCAACATCATTTTCGGGATTAGATCTATCCTGATAATTAGATCTAATTAGATCGCCTCCGTGAGCAAAGTCAATTATGACATTATGCACCGGAGATTCGGGCACCCCTCGAAGGAAGTACTCCGACGTGCACAAAAACATACGCAGCACTTCCCGGAGATTCACTTTCCTACTGAGGACTGTGTTTGCCCTGGATGTGCTCTTGGCAAGATGCCCAATCGAGCTTTCCCAGAGAACGAAAGATGTGCTTCCAAGCCCTTCGAGCTGATGCACTCTGACCTGAAATCCTTCCCGGTTACGTCGTACCAGAAGTTCAAATATGTTATCACCTTCTACGACGACTATACCTCTCACGCCTGGACTATGCCTCTTCACTCCAAAGCTGCAGCGATTATGGCTGCCAAAGATTTCCTCGAAATGGTGCAAGTCCAACATGATACGCACGTCATTGGATGGATGTCCGATGCCGGCAGAGAATACAAATCCGATCTATTTGATCGAGCACTCCTTGAGAAAGGAATTAGAATATATCAAAGTGCTCCGAGAACCCCCATGCAGAATGGCCGCGCCGAGCGTTTAGGGCGCACTCTCATGGATAAAGCTGAGTCTATGCGGCATCAAGCCTGCATTCCTGACTCCTGGTGGGAATTTGCGTTCGCTCACACAACTCACCTTTACAACCGTACTCCGGTAGCTCGCCTGCGATGGCGCACCCCCCATGAAATGCTTAAGGGGGAGATGCCTAACATCGATCACCTCCGTGTATTTGGCTGTGGAGCCTTTGTCTACCTCCCAGCCTCAGCTCGAGCAAATAAGATGGCTCCCAAGTCGGAGCTAATGACTTATGTCAGTGTTGCCCCTGGCAATGAGCGCAATTTTTTGTTCATGCGCTCCACCAATGCAGTGTTTACCGCTGCTCACGCCGTCTTTGACGAGCGTCACTTCCCTTGCTGCCCCAAAAACAGGCGCGAACCTCTCGAGAACCCTTTCGGAAGGGCAAATCCGAAACCTACCACCGATCGACCAGGGAATCCCCCTGATGATATCAACAGTGATGACGATGTGGAACACGACCATGGCTACCCACATCCCCAAGCACAGGATGACGATCCAAAGCGCGAGGAACCTGAGGCTCCTGAGGAAGAGCCTAACCAAATAAATCCTCCCTGTACGCCATCTCCAGTGCCTCCACCGGCACTGAGAACGCCTTCACCGGCGAGAAACCTGCCCCCTCCGGCACTGCAGCGCCCTGGCCGAGCTAAACGCCACCAGAATGCGCCGCGACCCCCTGCAGTGAATATCCCTGCCCACCCCCAACGTGAACGTAGAGCGCCATTGCGCCCCGGTAACATGTATGGTGAGCGGCGACATCCCATTGAGCAACTCCGGGATATCGAAAGTGCCTCTCGATGGCGAGAAACAGTGGGTGAGGCCCCTAGGCCCCCACAACCGGACACACCAGACCATGTTCCTGGTGGTTTCCCCGACACCTCTGCAACGCCCAGTGAGGAAGATGTGCAAAAGATGTGCGAGGAAGGGGGAGCAAACCTAGTCCGATACCTAATGGGAAAAGCCCTCGAAACCCGCGACCCTCAATACGAGAGTGTCCGCAACTGGTCCTATAAGGACATTGCTTGCTTACCCAAGCTGAGCAGAAACTCTGGCGACTTGCTTGCCAAGAAGAGCTCAACGTGCTGTGAAAGTGCAAGGTCTTTGAGCTAGTTGACCGTCCCCGAGACCGGAAGGTCATTAAGAATCGATGGGTCTTTGATGTGAAGTCGGATGGCCGCAAGAAAGCCCGCTTAGTAGCAAAGGGCTTCTCCCAGGTCTTCTCACCAGTTGTGCGCTTTGAAACAGTGCGCCTCATGCTTGCACTTGCCGCACTTGAGAATTGGTACATTACTGGACTCGACGTTCGGAGCACCTACTTGTATGGCAAGCTCGACGAAGAGATCTACATGGAACAACCTGAAGGGTTTGCAGTTCCCGGGCAAGAGCACAAAGTGCTCCGCCTCTGGCGTGCCCTCTATGGCCTCAAACAGGCCGGCCTAGCTTGGTGGCGCACACTCGATGAGTCTCTCAAAGAGCTCAGGTTTGAGCGCCTTAAGTCTGAAGCAGGCATCTTCTTCTACAAGAAGAAAGGCACCAACATTGTCATTGGTATTATCTACGTTGACGACGCACTATTCTGCGGCCCTAACAAGGCTGTTGTTGATGCCATTAAAGCGCAGTTCATGCGCAAATGGGAGTGCAGAGACCTTGGAGAACCTAAGGAGTTCCTCCGAATGCGAATCACTCGCAAGGGTCGCGCTATCCACTTGGACCAATGCGCGTACCTCCAAAAGGTCATCGAACGCTGCGGCATGCTCAATGCAAAGTCTGCAAGCACCCCACTGCTGGCTGGCTACTATGCCGCCAAAAATACAGAGCCTGTTGATGCAGAACTCTGCTCCCGTTTCCAGACGGTTATTGGGTCCCTTCTGTACCTTATGTTAGGCACTAGGCCCGACATTGCCTTTGCAGTCACCCATCTCTCGCGCCATGCCGCGAACCCATCTCAGGACCACCTCTCCAAAGCGCTCTATATCTGTCGCTACTTGATTGGTACACCTAATTACTCCCTAGTGTACAATGGTGGATCCGGTGCTGGCCTGATTGCATGCACGGACTCAGATTGGGGATCAGACCCTATCTCTCGCCTCTCGCAGACAGGTTTCTACCTGAAACTTGCAGATGGCTTGATCAGTTGGACTTCTTGTGCGCAGAAGACTATTGCGTACTCGTCCACTGAGGCTGAATACATGGCTTTGAGCGATTGCGCTTGCCAAGTTACCTGGATTCGGAGTCTACTCGGTGAGCTCGGCTATAAGCTGAAAGCTATCCCGATTTGCGGTGATAATCAGGGGTCCATATTCATGGCATCCAACCCTGTAACGGAGCCTCGCTCCAAGCACATCAACATCCGCTACCATGGAATCCACGAGTCAGTCGCGAAAGGTAACGTGGAACTATTTTTTATTGATGGTGCTGAGAATCCCGCCGATCTGCTCACCAAGAACTTACCCCGCGAGAAATTCGCGAAGTTCAGAGCTCAACTAGGCTTACAGTTTCCCTCTGGCAGCATCTAGCGCCTTATTCGCTGAAGTGCTCTACGTGCAGCACAGCGAGGGGGAGTGTTGAAGTCGCACGTGCACCCAGCGTAAACCGTCGACGAAGTGCGCACAAGACTGCGACCCATATTAGTGTAGACTTAGTAATAGTCCTCTTTAGAGTACATGTTACATGTCACACATCACGTGTCACAGTCACACGTCACACTATTTGTTGTATATAAACAGCGTTCACCGCTTATATAATATAACAGCTCTTGACCAGCTACCGCTACCATCTCAGGTTGTGCACTCCACCCAACAGGTGAGTTGGAGTAGCAGTTCCTCTACGTATGTAGGTATTGCTTCAACAGCAAGGCCATCCTGTCAACATCTGCGATCATTTCGACGCCCTCATCGACTCCGCAAGCTCTCTCCACCAGGTCTCTGCCCAGTGCAGCCTTCTCCGAGTCAATGTCCACAGCTGTTTCGTGTGGTTCAGCTGTTTCAACCTTTCCTTTTGTGTGTCCTGCCATCACGATGCTCTCCACCACCTCCCACTTGCACTCGCTTGGCTTTCCCTCAGTTGGCAGCCTCGGTGTCACCTGTGGTGAGTCCTGTGGTAGGTCTTGCATTTCATGCGGTGCACTTTCGAGTAGGACTAATGTCCTGTTTGTGCATTCAGCACTGGTGCCCTTCGCTGAAGCCTCTGGGCTCGTGTGTGGGTCTTTGCATCCGACATTTCTGTCGTTGACATCTTTGGTGCCTTGATTGAGGGCTTTCGTAGGTGGGTCTTCCCGTTCTGTGCCAATGGCAGCATTCTTGCTCGTAGGACTCTCCGCTGACAGATAACATTTGTCATCATTTGTGCAGGTCACAAGTTTCTTCACGTGGGGGTCTGCAATTGGTTCGTGGTTGTGGAAATGTTTTGCGAGGTATTTAAATACTTGATGTGCGGTGTCACTCTTCCTGATCTCCACAGAGGGAGTTCGCTGAAATTGCTGGTTGCCAGGGAGCCAAGCAAGTTCTGCTTGCAAGTTCTTCATGAAATATGCTGAATAAACGTTTCACAGATTTTGAGCATTTGAGTGTGAGGATTGGCGGTTGTAACAGTCCTTGACCTGTTGCCAGGGCATTCCCCTACTTTTCCTGAGCTTGCTGAATATTTCGGTGACTTGCTGAAAGCCCTCATTGAACTCGTCCACAAGGTGGCCTGGAAGCCTCCCACAAGTATACATGGGGACGTTATCATGCTTGTCGCATGGCATTTGCCCATCATCGATGTCGAGTGTTTCATCAGGAAAATGTAAAGGTCCTGATATAACCAGCCAGACCTTACAAGGACATGCCAACATGGTACAAGTGGATAATTACTTAGATAAGATTATCTTTGCTGATCAGGCTAGTATCATGAATGATGATTTAATGCCAGAAAGATGGTTCAATGTTGAGGCTATATAACTGCTGGTTAACTTTTTGTGACTATGTCAGCCATTATCATCCAACAATCAGCCTGACTATCAATGATAATGTGTGCAAAATAATTCTATTGCTCTGATAATGGAATATCTGCAAATGACATTGTGTCATCATATGGTTATTTAATGACATTCACTGACCAGACCATATCATCCAATACTCAGCCTGACATCTGATGATACATGGCTATCAGGCAATCATCAAAGTGATGATATTTTTAACATGATGGGTCATAAGTGGTCATTTATCACCATGGACTGGTGTCATATCCATACTTTTCCCAGTCGCAACTCCAGTCTAACCCTGGCCCACCTGACCTCTCCTTAGGCATAGACACAACTCCGGATCAGTACAGCCATCTCCAGCCCCATAGCTGCACTCCAGCTCAACTCTGGTCACTACGTCCATCTCCACCTCAGGACTAACCCCTGTCTTCCTCTAGACAGATCCGTGGTCTAACTCCTCCATGTTGGACCTGTACCTACCATTAGTCGCTACTCTGGTTTCAGTCTGGCCACTCCCTTTGTCTGGTCTGTGACCTAGCCCAACTCCAGCTGGTACATCCAACTCTGGCTCAGGTTTGCTCCTGTTCCACTCCGCTTCCCCTGATAGGTCCACCAATGGCCTTGGACATTTCCATGTCCAACTCTGGACCTTCCTCTGGCTACTCCGCCCTTCCTCCACCTGTGCACTCTCTCTGCTCTTGCACTTCCTCTGGTCTCACTTCCTCTGGTCCTGGACATTGCTCCAGACTTAACATTAGTTAAGTCCACCTCTGACCCTTACCTGTCCTCTTCCGACCTAGTTCCCTTTACTTCACTTGTCCCTGCATCTGCTCCATTGTTCCTGTACATTAATCCTAGTTCCCCATGTCTGCTCCCACTCCGGTTTATTTTCCTGTACCTGCTTTATTTTCCTGTCTGTTTCTGCTCCATCCCTTGTCCCAACTAAGGTGTTTACTTGTCACCGTATATACTCACCCTAGTTCTCATTACTATATAAACTACTGTACTCTGGCCTAGTAGATCCTTAGATCAAATCTCGACTAAGATACTCCCCACTCTGTACTACCCACTATGCTCTCCTAATCCATCTGTTCACCTGAACTCCTGAACTCTGGCCAACTCCGGCCTCCATCCTATCTTGTCCCCTTGGTCCTATGTCTGATCCTAGCAAGTCTCCTACTCGCATGAGGGCAAAAGTCACCTCTGTCCCAGACTCAACGCTAGACCTCTCAGGACTTATCCCACCTCTGGGATGTCCTTCGCTCTGGACAAGCTGCGCTCAACTCCGGACCACTTTCCCACGGTCCGGACTTACTCTGCAAAAACCTGGACTTACTCCCTGTGCTTCTGTCATATCCATACTTTTCCAGTCGCAACTCCAGTCTAACCATGGCCCGCCTGACCTCTCCTTAGGCATAGATGCAACTCCGGATCTAGTCCGGCCATCTCCAGCCCTATAGCTGCACTCCAGCTCAACTCCGGTCACTACGTCCATCTCCGCCTCAGGACTAACCCCTGTCTCCCTACAGACAGATCCGCGGTCTAACTCCTCCGTGTCGGACCTGTACCTACCACTAGTCGCTACTCCGGTTTCAGTCCGGCCACTCCCTTAGCCTTGTCTGCGACGTAGCCCAACTCCGGCTGGTACATCCAACTCCGGCTCAGTTCTGCTCCTGCTCCTGCTCTGCTTCCTCTGTCAGGTCCACCAAAGGCTTAGGACATTTCCATGTCCAACTCCGGACCTTCCTCCGGCTACTCCGCCCTTCCTCCACCTGTGCACTCCCTCCGCTCTTGCACTTCCTCCAGTCCCACTTCCTCCGGTCCCACTTCCTCCGGTCCCACTTCCTCCGGTCCTGGACATCGGTCCGGACTTAACATTAGTTAAGTCCACCTCTGACCCTTACCTGTCCTCTTCCGACCTAGTTCCCTTGTCCCTGCTTTTCCTCCGTCGTCCCTGTAACTCTAGTTCCCCGTGTCTGCTTCTGCTCCGGTTTATTTTCCTGTCCCTGCTTTATTTTCTTGTACCTGGTTTATTTTCCTGTCTGCTTCTGCTCCATCCCTTGTCTCGACATTAAGGTGTTTACTTGTCACCGTATATACTCACCTTAGTTTCATTACTATATAAACTACCGTACTCCGGCCTAGTAGTCCTTAGATCAAATCTCGACTAAGATACTCCCCACTCTGTACTACCCACCATGCTCTCCTAATCCCATCTTGTTCTCCTGAACTCCGGCCAACTCCGGCCTCCGTCCTATCTCGTCCCCTTGGTCCTATGTCCGATCCTAGCAAGTCTCCTACTTGCACGAGGGCAAAAGCCACCTCTGTCCCAGACTCGACGCTAGACCTCTCAGGACTTATCCCACCTCTGGGATGTCCTTCGTCCGGACAAACTGCGCTTTACTCCGGTCCACTTTCCCGCGGTCCGGACTAACTCCGCAAAACCCGGACTTACTTCCAGTGCTCCTCCAGCGCCCGGACTTCGTCCGTATGACCCGGACTTGACTCTCTGCACTAAGTAGCACATACTAGTGCCAGAACTTACCTCCTCATTAGTTCCCTGCACCCCTGGACCTCCTAGTAAGATCGTCGAGGAGAACCGGTCTTGACAGCTTCTCTAGTGCCTGGACTTCGTTCATTTGACCTGGATTTGACTCTCTGCACTAACTAGCACCTACTAGTGTCTGGACTTACCTCCTCATTAGTTCCCTGCACCCCTGGACCTCCTAGTAAGATCGTTGAGGAGAACTGGTCTTGACAACTGGTCTGCATGCTAAGTCAATGACAACTGGTTCTCAGTGGTAATCACTAAGAAGATTGATGATAACCTGCTAAAATTTTATCAACTGGTATCATTCAGGTCAGGGCCTATCTTCCCAGTCTTCATCACTTCATGGTATGTTGAGCTAGGTATTTATCAATGGGGGACTAAGCACATGGAAAGTAGTATTAAAGTACAACAAGCAGCCACTGTTATCACCACCAGCACTGGCATTGTTGCTCTCACTGTTGTAGGTTGGCACTGCTCATTGCCATTGCCATCAGTGGTGAAGCTACAACTTGAAATACATCAGCTCAATGAAGATGAGAAGGTTGATGTACCTAATGCACACAAAGTCCAGGGTACCCAGTAGGGAACTGCACAGGTCAACCTGTGGGTGTCAGGAGGCTGACCCACACCCATACCTGCACTTACCCATACCCGCGGGTGTACGGGTGTATATCACCATGGGTGTCATCAACAGGTATGTGGGTATGTACCCGTGACGGGTATATTCACAGGTTGCGTTGTAATTTACTATATTAGAAATAAAAAATTTGTGACTTCATTGTTTGTTGTCATGTCGTGCATTGTCACCATTGTCATTGGTGTCCCTCGTCGGCCTCATGTCATGCGTCACTGGTCATTGTCGTCATCGGCACCATTCTCGTGCTGCCATATCGCTGGCCATGCTCCCGGTGGCCATGTCATTGTTGTTGTCATGTCACGTTGGCATTTGCCAGGTGCGTCGCATCATTGTCGTTGTCGCCATGTCGTGTAGGTGTGTTTCATCACCTTCGTCTTCGTCGTGCTGATGTGGATGCGCCATCATCTTCGTTGTGCTGGCATGGATGCGTTGATGTGCTGTTGTCACCGTCGGCATGGACACGCTGTTGTCGTTGTCGTGTCGTGGTGACATTGGCCATCTGTGTCTTGTCGTCGTCGTGATGTGGTGGCATTGGCCATCCACATCCCGTTGTTGACGTCTTCGTTGTGACATGGTAGCATTGGCCACCATCGGCGTCGTCGATGTCTTCATTGTGCTGGTGTAAACCCATGGCTGCCGTTGTCGTTGTCATTGTGTTGCAATGGCACATGCATGCCATGCGTGTCTCGTCGGTCATGTTGTTGTTGTTGTCTTTGTGGACTCATTGTCGTTGTCATTGTCGTTGTGTTGCGGTGGCATTGGCCATCTGTGTCTCGTCGTCGTCGTCTTTGTTGTGGACCTGTTGTTGCCGTTGTTGTGGTGGTGGTGGCTTGGCCGTGCTGTATGTCTCGTTGTCTTCGTCATCCTGGCATGGACCTGCTGTCGCCGTTGTTGGTGTCATGTCTTGGTGGTGTTGGCCATGCGCATCTTGTTGTTGCCGTCTTCATCGCGATGTGTGGACGCGCTGTCGTCATTGCTATCGTTGTACAACCGGCGTTGATGGTGGGTCATCCAGGTGGTCGTGGTGATCGCGTCATCGACACTGCTGGTGGGTCATGGCAAATGAGATGAAAGAAAAGAAAGAAAAGGTACATACATATTTGAGACATGCATGTACGTGCAGGTGGTTGCAGTGTGCGGCCATAGGTGCATGGGGGTGCATGCAGAGGACCTGTAAGAAGAGATTGTCAATGAAATAAATAAAATAAAATAAACATACTTGTGGGGGTCATTGGACCCAGGCGTCGACGCAGAAGCTTGAAGATGCAAGAGGAGTAATTTGTGGACTGACACGTCATTGCCTGTTTTGGAAGTCATGTCACATGGGTCACTGCGGGTTGAGCCATGGGTGCTGCGGGTTCTGGAATGCGACCCGTGACCCGCTGTGCACCTAAGTGAGGGAAGAGGTCAGAACAACCAGCAACCAACACCAAATGACAGCAAAATGCGAGTGGTGGTCTTCCTTTGTGTTTCTGGTATTTAATCTCCTCAGGAGGATGTGCTGCACGCCTTCAGGCAGGATGCAGGAGGGAAGGGAAAGGCTTCTGATGGGGAAGGAATGCGACTTGGGATGGTATTGACTCCTCTTCAGCCTACCACAGTGGTTAGGAAGAGTCCTGGGATAGAAGAGTGATGATAGATTGATGACAGGGGTGTAACAGCAGTGATGGAGCAATAGGGAAGCAAGGGGACAGTTCCTGCTTCAAGAATGCAATGGACAGTGATGGGATAGAGTGGACAGAGATGCTAGACTGCGCTTGAGCCTAGAGAAATGATCAGATACAAGATATATCTGATAAACAGCAATATAGGAGCTTTAGGCCAGCACTGAGTGACCTACAAGTCCAAAGACAAAGAGGGAGCTTATAGACAGAGAGGGAGAGTGAATGTGGTCGCTTTATTGAGGGGGAAGCAGACACTTCCTTGCAGCCTTTGGCTGCTGGTTTATATACAGGAGGGGCTGTGGCCCTGTAAGCACAAATGACTAAGTGCTTGGTAAGAAATTGGTAAGCAATTGGTAAGCAGTGTAATCAGGCTGAGTCATCGATAGGGAGAGCCTGAACAAGCTGCTGAGCCAAGGGAATGAGCAAAAACATAGGTAAAAAGGGGTGTATAACCAAGAATATGGAAAAATCATTGCATGGGGCCCAAAAGAGAGGGGGGGAAAGCATGGGATGAGTAGATCGAAGCTAAATGAGCATATGTGATGACATAATGCATATGAATCATAGGGGCATGAGTCATGAATTGATAAGCAGCATGATAAGCATGATTTGAAGGATGATTGGTAAGTGATTGGTAAGGGGAGTAATGGGGATTAGTAATGCCAAGAGGGGATGAATAATGCGCAGCAGAGTGAGTCAGAGTGAGCCAGAGTGACTCTGTGTGACTCAGACAGAAGGGAAGCACAACCTATGATTTATTGAACTTTAGATCTGGAGATGAGCTTCTGAAGCAGTGCCACTGATGGGAGTGGCTGGGGGATAATAAAAGAATTGATCCGACCAGAAGAGCAGTGTCAGGGGGCCTGGAATGACAAGTAGAGTCACAGCTGGTCACAGAGTGTCACAAATCCCTTGGATTGAGCTTCTGTAGAGCAAAAACGCGAAATTTGGTGCTCCCGAAGTGCAGTCTTCCCTTGAGCAGTAAGGGGAAGGTTCTGTACTTTATTAGGGCTCCTAAGAAGGGTTCTAGAGCACTGTTTCATTCGTGTTTGTTGCGGGATAGCAGGGAAGAGAATCGCAAGTAGCGGATTCGACGTGTCCAGGGAAGCGAGATGAATGATAGAGGGAGATGGATGTGACAAGACTCTGGGATGAAAGGACCATATGCAGAGGACTCAGGAGACACAGAGACGACCAGGTATGAATTTTCAAGTCTAACAATAGACTTGAGATGACCAAAGTATGTGCGTGATGCAGGACTGACGAGGAGAACGCGCTGACCGAGAACGAGAGGGACTCAGGGAGCAGGCTGGGAAGATATGTACCAGACAGTACACAGGAGCTCAGGGAGAGGCTGTCCCAAGAGCAGGACATAGTTGAGGTCTGCTGCAATAGCAGAGAAACGTTCCAGAGAAAATGCAGACTCCATAGTGAGTGATGAAGTGGGTGTCTGGATTGCGGGTGGAATATCTCCGTGGGAAATGAACAGATTTATGTCGGAACTTGACAGGCAGATAGACCACGGTCTAGGCTCCATGATGGTATAGTCACATGATTGATAGCTTCAAAAATGGCAGAGCTATTCAAAATATCGGAATGCTGGCACTGGGCGCCTAAATTTGACATTTGGGCACTAAAAATGATTCTTCCTTTTCTCCTTTGTTTCTCTATCGTTTCTTCTGCTTCTTTGGTTGTTCTGGTATGGGAGTTGGACTGCAGTAGGTTGCATTCCTCTCTCATACTGAAATGATCACCAATCCTTGGATTCTTCTGCTTCTTGGCGGTTCTTGTGCGAGGGATGACTGCCAGACGATGGCATTCATCTCTTGCTCCAGGATAGTCATTCTTGTGTGATAGATGGCTATGACAAGCTTGTATTCATTCTTTGCATAAGGATAGTCTTGACTTTGCGTGATATGGATAGCGAGGGCTGTCTGTATCCCTCAAGTGGGGACAATCTTTCAACAGATCTTGGGTGTGCATTCTTCGCATTAGTTTCATTGGCTAACTTTCTCCATGTCCACAGTACCAAACACATTTGGTGCGTGACACCGCACCCATAGGCACCCATACCCGTACCCAGCACAGGTTACCCATACCCATGCATTTCACTAGTACCCAGAGCATCAAGAAACCTCATCTAGCTTGTCACAGTTACGCAAAACTTAAGAAATGGAATCAAGAGCCCATGCACCTGTGTAGGCCGTGTTATACGGTCAGCAGATGATGACAATTGACCGTGCTACATGGGCTGGCGGAAGTGGGGCTTATGACTGGGGCTTTCCTGTATCACATGGGTCAGCCACCAAAAGCATTGTCACCAAGTGACAATGGTGGGCCCATGGCTGTGTTGTCACCATGGGGTAGGGTGAAAGTCTTAAGCCGGACAAATGGGTGTCTTCATGAAAATACTCGGGCTGAGAGGAGTAGCATACCAATACAATAAGTGAGCCAGTGCGCAATAGAGGCAGTACTGCATTGTGGCAGAATCTGACGGCAGCAATTACACCATAGTGAGCCGGTCAATCAGCATTGCAGCATGGTCAACAGTGTGGCACAGTCAACACTGTGGCATGATCAACATGGCGGTAAACTTGACTGTGGCCATGGCAAGACTGCGGCCACAGCACTACTACTGCGGCCATGGCAAGACTGCAGCCACAGCACTACTACTGTGGCCATGGCAAGACTGCAGCCATGGCACTACTACTGCAGCCATGGCAAGACTGCAGCCATGACACTACTGCAGCCATGGCAAGACTGCGGCCATGGCAAGACTGCAGCCACAGCAAGACTGCAGCCACGGCACTACTACTGCGGCCATGGCAAGACTGTGGCCACGGCAAGACTGCAGCCATAGCACTACTGCAGCCACAGCACTACTGCAGCCATGGCATGACTGCGGCTATGGCATGACTGCAGCCATGACAATCTCAGCCATGGCAAGACTGTGGCAATGGCACAACTGCAGCATATCACAACTGCAGCCGTGGTACAACTGTGGCCATGGCAAGATGGTGGTTATGCAGCTATGGCAAGTCTGCAACCATGGCATGACTGTGGCCATGGCACTACTGTGGCCACAGCACAACAGACTGTGGTCATGGAAAGACTGCAACAACAGCATGACTGTGAACATGGAAAGACTGTGGCGATGGCACAACTGCAGCCACAGTACCACTACAACCATGGCACTTGTCAAGACCAGTTCTCCTCAACGATCTTACTAGGAGGTCCAGAGGTGCAGGGAACTAATGAGGAGGTAAGTCCAGACACTAGTAGGTGCTAGTTAGTGCAGAGAGTCAAGTCCAGGTCAAATGAACGAAGTCCGGGCACTAGAGAAGCACAGGGAGTAAGTCCAGGTTTTTGCAGAGTAAGTCCGGACTGCGGGAAAGTGGTCCGGAGTTGAGCGCAGCTTGTCCAGAGCAAAGGACATCCCAGAGGTGGGATAGTCCTGAGAGGTCTAGCGTTGAGTCTGGGACAGAGGTGGCTTTTGCCCTCATGCAAGTAGGAGACTTGCTAGGATCGGACATAGGACCAAGGGGACGAGATAGGACGGAGGCCGGAGTTGGCCGGAGTTCAGGAGAACAAGATGGGATTAGGAGAGCATGGTGGGTAGTACAGAGTGGGGAGTATCTTAGTCGAGATTTGATCTAAGGACTACTAGGCCGGAGTACGGTAGTTTATATAGTAATGAAACTAAGGTGAGTATATACGGTGAAAAGTAAACACCTTAATGTCGAGACAAGGGATGGAGCAGAAGCAGACAGGAAAATAAACCAGGTACAAGAAAATAAAGCAGGGACAGGAAAATAAACCGGAGTGGAAGCAGACACGGGGAACTAGAGTTACAGGGACGACGGAGGAAAAGCAGGGACAAGGGAACTAGGTTGGAAGAGGACAGGTAAGGGTAAGAGGTGGACTTAACTAATGTTAAGTCCGGAGCGATGTCCAGGACCGGAGGAAGTGGGACCGGAGGAAGTGGGACCGGAGGAAGTGCACGAGCGGAGGAAGTGCAAGAGCGGAGGGAGTGCACAGGTGGAGGAAGGGCGGAGTAGCCGGAGGAAGGTCCGGAGTTGGACATGGAAATGTCCTAAGCCTTTGGTGGACCTGACAGAGGAAGTGGAGCAGAACTGAGCCAGAGTTGGATGTACCAGCCGGAGTTGGGCTATGTTGCAGACAAGGCTAAGGGAGTGGCTGGACTGAAACTGGAGTAGCAACTAGTGGTAGGTACAGGTCCGACATGGAGAAGTTAGACCGTGGACCTGTCTGTAGGAAGACAGGGGTTAGTCCTGAGGCGGAGATGGACATAGTGACTGGAGTTGAGCTGGAGTGCAGCTATAGGGCTGGAGATGGCCGGACTAGATCCGGAGTTGCATCTATGCCTAAGGAGAGGTCAGGCGGGCCATGGTTAGACCGGAGTTGCGACTGGAAAAGTATGGATATGACAGCACTGCACCCTGTGGCATGGGAACCATTGCCTAAGGCATACTAGGCACTGTGACTGAGGCATGCTGGCCACAGCAGTCCAACCTGGGTAAGTTATTATAAATGATAGTAGTGGTGGGATGTATAACAATATTTCAATACCTATAGGAAACACTCAGTATGTGCACAAAGTGTCATAATGCCTATGTGGAGACATACATTCACTGATATGAAAGTGCACTGCACTGCATACACTTAAATAACATTACCTCAGTACATGCACAAAGTGTAACAATGCCTGGGGTGTATATTGTGTAGGTACAAAATATATATGTTTGAAATGAGAAGAGAGATAAGGTTATTGAGCTGTTGAAGTGCTGACACAGTGACCAATAAGTATTGTATATGGGCAGTTATCACTCACACACCCATATGTGGACTCCTGCAGCTCTGTGCACTCAGGACATGTGTTCTGCACCATATGTGCATAATGAATCATTGCCATTGGTGTGCTTGCCTAGAAGATTATGTGTGTGGTTATATGTGTCTTGGACATTGTTTCCATGGCCGGAAGGGGCCAGAGCATTATTCCCGCAGCCATATTGGGACTCCTGCAGACCTTTTTGCTCATAACATATGTCCGGCAACAACATTTGCATAATACATGATTACCACTGTTTTACTTGCCCAGCTCATGTTGTACATGGTACTATGTGTCGGGGACATTGTTGCCATGGCTGAAGCATGCCAGGACATTATTCCTGTAGCCATATTTGGACTCCTGCGGACCTTTCTGCTCACAACATATGTTTGGCAATGATATTTGTTTAATACATGATTACTTGCCCAGCTCATGTTGTATATGATACTATGTGTCCGGGACATTGTTACTGCGGCCGGAGAATGCTGAAGCATTATTCCCGTGGCCATATTTAGACTCCTGCGGACCTTTCTGCTCACAACATATGTCCGGCAATGATATTTGCTTAATACATGATTATCTTGCCCAGTTCATGTTGTACTTGGTCCTATGTGTCCGGGTTGCTGCAGCTGGAGCATGCCGAAGCATTATTCCTGCGGCCATATTTGGACTCCTGCGGACCTTTCTGCTCACAACATATGTTTGGCAATGATATTTGCTTAATACATGATTACCACTGTTTTACTTGCCCAGCTCATGTTGTACTTGGTACTATGTGTCTGGGACATTGTTGCCGTGGCCGGAGCATGCCGGAGCATTATTCCCACGGCCATATTTGGACTCCTGTGGACCTCTCTTCTCAAAACATATGTCCAGCAACCATATTTTCATAATCCATCAGTGTCATGGTACACCAATGATATGTATATTGTGCTGATCCTGTAGTGCCGATAGTATGTTGTGCTGCTGTTCTGCTGTGCCATGTTGTGCCGCATCCAGGCTTGTGCTGAAAGTGTAGTGCCACATGTATGTACTGCCACATCCTGGCTTAATGGTACTATGAGAGCTGCATATATGCAGCACTACATTTAGACAATGAACATGGTATCTAGGGCCTGTTGGGTATACTGGAATGCCAACCTCATGGCCCATCATACCAAAGGGGAAGCCAACATACAGGCCTGCCCGACTACATAGTTGTCACCACATTGAGGGCTTGTGTTACGACCATGTCCAACTCCGGATCCTATCCGGTTACTCCGGTCGCATTGCAGCCCCATAGCTCAACTCCGGTTGTTCTCAGTTACTCCGGTCACGGTCGTGCAGATAACCTTCCGCTAACTACGACCCTTGGTCTATACTCCATTCGCTCTTACTACACCTCGCCGTCTACCCTGCCTTGACGTGAGTTCTCCGTGAACTCGATATATCCTATACCTTGTAGCTTTTTCACCGGACCTGATTTATTTTACCTGGTCCTGACTTTATTTTCACCGGACCTGACCTAGTCCTAACTCCGGTCATCCCTTGTCTGCTATTAGGTTGTTTACTTGTCACCGTATGTACTCGACCCTAGTTTCTACTTAGTATAAGTACCCTCTAGTTTACCTTGTAGACCTCAGTCTGAAATCATCTAAGTTACTCCTCCTGTCCCCTTGTCTGTCTCTGCCTCCATCTCCACCTGACCGGAACCTACGCAAGGGATCAACGCTCGTTGTCCTTGTCGTTGAATCCAATCGGTCGCAACTCCGGCCCGGGCTAACCTCTGCCCAAACCTCTGACCTCTGCCCTCGTCTGTTTTCATCCGGACTTGACCGGACTTCCTACCAGAGTAGACCCGGACTTGACAGCTTGCTTCATGCTCTGGGATACCACATTCATAACCTGTGACTTTGAAATATACTTGCAAGGTTTCCCCACATAGCTATATAACACCTTTACTAAGGCCCATCTAATGCTATGGGACATCATACCCATATGCTGGCCACCCTGACTATATAAATGACACTGACTCCAGGGCCTGCTCATAGTCATGGGACACCACCCCCATGGCTTGCTACTCTGAAGGGTACACCCTATATGCAGCCCATTGGGAAGCAAGGGACACTATATATGCGGCTTTACACCAAGGCCAGGGCAACAACCCTACAGCCCAATAAAACATATGGGACACACCATTCTATCAGCCCACCAACAGAAACAGGACACCAATTCCACAGCTTGATGCAAAGTATGCAACACTGGCACTGCAGCCCTTCTATTCATTTGCATGGCTAGGGCTCCATAGTAGAATAGAGTACACCATCTCCAGGGCCCCCTGATCCTATAGATGATCATGTTCCTGGGGCTGTCATGTAATAATGGGACACCATCATAGTGGGCTTGACACATTGTGAGACACCAATTTAGTGTATGGTTCTTTGGCCACATTGCTGCAACTACTACCCTAGTCCTTTGCTGCAATGCCATGGCGGCTGCCCTGCTGCAATCATTCAGCCTCAATGCCGTGGCAACCCTGTGGCATTCACCTCTGGCCACATTGCTATGGCAGTGCCCTGCAGCAATCATTCAGCCTCAATGTTGCAGCAACCCAGTGGCATTAACCTCTGGCCGCATTGCTATGGCGGCTGCCCTGCTGCAATCATTCAGCCTCAATGCCGCAGCAACCCTGTGGCATTCACCTCTGGCTGCATTGCTATGGCAGCTGCCCTGCTGCAATCATTCGGCCTCAATGCCGGCTGCATAAGGCCCTTTTGCCGCAGTCCATTCTGATCTAGTGTACCAGTGTGTCAGCCCACTGATATTGCTTGGTGACAACCTCTCCATGAGCCACCAATATTGCATGGTGAAACTGCTTACATTAGCCCACTTGTATGGCATGGGGATGTGCCATAGCTGGGCCCTATCCCAGCTGGCCATGTAGAACGGCCAATTGTCAGCTTCGTCTGTCCGTGTTGTATGGGACAATGCAGGTGCATTATGTGGAATCAAACCATGTGAACCTTGCTGTCAAATATTGGATGTACTGTAGGGAAAGTTCTGGTAGTACAACCTACTGTGGCTAATGCACCAGAATTGTTGCAATCTGAAGAAACAAAGTGCAAGATCATTGTTGAAGTCCAAAAGCAATCACTGTGCAAGTACATGGGACTAGTACTAGAA
>JAYMGJ010000728.1:0-37701 GCA_037178675.1 Scleroderma bovista
TACAGAATATTACAGCAAGGTACCTAGTAATACAGAGCTGTACAAAAAATGGACAAAAAAACTGGCCTATAAACCTTGCCTAAAAATTTCACTGAACCTTCTTTGTATCAAAAATAAGCTTTTTACATACCGGGTTTGATTGTAGAAACTGAATTGCTCATGTGATATGTCAAAACTTGGGATGGCAAAAGTGCTGTTTTGCTGATGAAATGGGGAAGAAAAGATAATCCATTATAATCTCTGGCAGAAGTTTTTTGTAGGGTGATAATCAATTATCTGGTCATATCTGGTCATATCTAGCATTATTTATTGGATGCTAGGGTTATAATGGATTATCTTTTCTTCTTCAATTCCCTGATATGGTGTAGTGTGGGGCCTTATTACGAAGAACCACCTATCTTCGTTAGGGTGCGGCTTCGAGTGATCTGTGTATATCATGCTTCGCCAGCGCGCAGCAGATCGTTCACATGTGCTTCTACATAAAGCATCTTCATCTTGACATGTGACAGGTGAGCATCTGTGATGGAACGACGCCTTTGTGTTTGATAGGCTTTTAGTACCCTCAGATCACACGAACGGGTCTCCGTTGTCAACGTTAGCAATTCCTCTTTGTGAGAGTTCCCACTGGGCTCACCAGTCACGCTGCTATGTAACAGGTCCGTTTCTCCACACAAGATTTCCTCTCAATAAACATCTTAGCAGTTACAACAGGCATAGTAGTAGTGTACCCCAAAAGGGGTCAGTGTGGGTGGACACCTGATCGGGGGTGTGCCAGGTGCATACTACCAAGCTGGCTTTCCATTTATTTCAACATGAACATGTGCATTTCTATTAATAGTGAGTGGTAACCTGATGCTTACTGGAAAAAGAGACGGAATCGCGACCATGACCTTTATGGATGATGCACCTTGACGAAGAGTATGGTGGTCGACGGGACTGGTCAGTCTGGTTAAAGTTTGTTCAATCCTAATAGGATTTATATGTCTGGTCTGTTGTTTAGTAGTTCGTACTTCATCACAAACCACAACCTTTATGGATGACTCACCTGCTAGCGCTGGGTACAATAACTGGCCTACTAATCAGCATCCAACGTCCCTGTTATATTTTTGGCATGCGTAGATCCCAATGGCATGTAGCAATAGTCATCCCGGCAGTGGTGGCTTTGGACTGTGGGGTGTGAGCTATGACATTGACAATCAGGATGAACGATATATATATGCACTCAGTGGGCTGCATGTGCATTCACTGCAATTTTTTTCTCTCATCGCCACTGGCAGGTCACATAATGCACCTGCATTGTCCCATACAACACGGACAGACGAAGCTGACAATCGGCCGTGCTACATGACCAGCTGAGATAGGGCCCAGCCATGGTGCATCCCAATGTCATACGAGTGGGCTAATGGTAAGGTGTTTCACCATGCCATATTGGTGGCTCATGGAAAGGTTGTCACCAAGTAATATTGGTGGGCTGACACACTAGTACACTAGATCAGGATATGGCCTGTGGCAATAGGACCTAATGCGGCAAGGGAGCTGTGGCATGCGGCCAGAGGACTATATGCCGCAGATTCAGGCCGAGGATTGCAGGGGGCTTGCCGCAGCATTTTGGCAAAAGGACGGTAGTAAGTGCTGCAATGCGGCTAGCCTGCGGACGGGAGTCAATAGAAGGGCCTCTGTACCAGTGTCCCATGCTTTGCATTTGGCTGTGGTATTGGTGTCCTGTTTCTGTCAGTGGGCCAGAGGGATAGTGTGTCCTGTGCTTTGCATTGGGCTGTACCTTTGGTGTCCCTTTCTTGTTGCAGGGCCAGCCAAAGAAACAGCATCCCGTGCTTTCCAATGGGCTGCATGCATGGTGTACCTTTAAGAATACCTAGCCATGGGATTGGTGTCCCATGACTATGAGTAGGCCCTGGAGCCAGTTTCATCTATATAGTCAGGGCACATGGCAACAATAGGTACAATGTCCCATAGCATTAGGTGGGCCCTCAGAAAGGTGTTATCTACCTATATGGGAGGGCCTTGCAGTACACTTCAAAGTGACAGGCTATGAATGCGGTGTCCCAGAGCATTAAGCAAGCCCTCCTTCTGGGGACACCTAGCTAGATGGGAAGGCCAGCTGATATGCTTCCCCTTCAGTATGATCAGCCATAATGTTTGGCCTCCCAATATACACAGCAGGCACTTAGAACTATATCCCTTGTATAAATGTAGGGCCGGGCATTTGGTCTTCTCTAAAGTAGCGGTAAGCCAGGTGTGGCATGACACAATTGGCACTACATGGCATTGGCAGAACAAACTGTCGGCAGAACAAGGCTGTCGGCAGAACACGACTGTCGGCAGAACACGACTGTCGGCAGAACACACTTTTGGCAGACCATACTGTCGGCAGAACAAGGCTGTCGGCAGAGCACACTGTCGGCAGAACACAATGTCGGCAGAACAAGGCTGTCGGCAGAACAAGGCTGTCGGCAGAACACGACTGTCGGCAGAATTGTTTTTCGGGCAATGTCGGATTTGAACCGACGACAGCAGCGGCACAACATGTCATCAGCAATCTACCATCGGCATAATAGAATTGCGGCATTACAGGAACGGCACAACATAAATACGGGTGATGGCTGTGCAGCTATCGCCAGGGGCTGCAATACCTTGCCGAGAATCGTGCTGGAGTAATAGCCATGCGGGCATCATGCTTGCATGTGCGGCAATATGGGAATGACCGTGCCGTGTGGCAGTGTCGGCACGGTTGTGGACACCGGCATTTGCCACTGATATACTGGCCGGTGGCAGCCAGGCAGTGGTGGCTGTGTAAATAAGTACTGCAATGATAGCATTAAATTAATGGTGTGCCTGTGTTAATACATGCCGCGTTGATTGTTCCCCGAGAGATGGCAACTGCAAAGCTCAATCATGATGCCGATCTGAGATCCCTTATTATTGTGATTGGACAATGCACTGTGACAGCCAATCACAAGCAATAAAAACGCGGCCATCATGCAATATGAAATGCGGCAGTGTGGTTCATTAGCCGAATTATCAGGACAATGATTGGTCGGACTTGTGGCTGAATTATTATCCTATATTTGATTTAGTCCACTTTGGTGTGCAAACACAATGCAAACATGTGGTGGTGTGAAATGCTTATATAATACGTTGAACATCCTCCAGGCCGCACGGCAATCGGACCCAGTTCTTCCTCTCAACCACTGCTTTACCATTTCCACATCCTCACCGTCTATATGGCAACCTCAGAAGGTTCTCAGTTTGTTTCCACCTCATCTGTTCAAGAGGATGTGTCAGCGGCTACGTCCCTCACTGCAGAAGAAGTCGTTGCCCAGTCCACTGAAATAATTCAAGGCCGGATTGATGGCTTGAGAAGCACACGGGAGAAGGGTATATGGTCAGAAGCAGTGTCAACTATCTGGGCCCAGGTGGTGCGTGGCAAATTTATCTCCAATCAATCAACTCACTGATTAGGATATGATAGCGCCGGGTCGAGAATGTCCTGCAGGAGTTACCTGCAGGATTCATTATACCGACTATCATCGTTGCTGCCAACCAGTTTATGGAGGCGCCAGAGGTGATCCTGTCGACAGGGAAGTGGCCTCACTTCCCGGACATCGTTAACGCCACGGACCACGATATCCGGGACCATCCCTGGTTCCAACTAGGCAAGCCGCAGAAGAAGGTGGACAAGGGAAAGAGGAGAGCAGTAGAGCCGTCGGGGAACAATGCAGTGGCAGGACCATCGGGGGTAAAGGAGACAGAGGTGCAAGGCAGTCGTGGCCAAGTAGGTGAGCCCAGCGAAACTGAGGACTCACAAGCAGTGCCAGAAGGAAGCCGTGCCATCGAGGATGATGAGGTGCCTAGGGGCCGCAGTCGCAGTCGCAAGCTGAGGAAGCGTGCCCAATCCGTCGCAACGATCAACAGCGACGGTGATGATGAAGAAGCCTCATCGCAACCATGGCCAAAGCGACCAAGGCCAAACGTTCGCGACATGCAGACACCAGACGCAGGCTATGAGTGGGTGGATGACAAGGATCGCTGCATCAAGTGCGTACAGCGAGATCGACGGTGTGCAGCGAACCCAGGCCGTGCTTGCTGGCAATGTTGCTGCAGCAAGATTGCATGCAGTATGATGACGGCAGTCAGAGCGAGGTCAAGGTCGCGTTCACAAGCACCGAGGAAACCTGCACCGCGTCGGCGTTCACCATCTGCGCCCTCAACGCTCAACCGAGGAAGGTCACAGCGTGCAAAAAGCCAACGTCAGACCCCGGCACCAGCAGCGGCCAATCCGCCCAGGAAACCAAGTAAGTCGTTCATTATTCGAACAATTTAATATTATTTCTATCGATATTCCATCCAGTTTTTGATGGGGTACTGATCAATACTCCAGCATGGCTAGGGAAGACATTGAGGACGGCAAGTCCATCGTCAACGGCCGCCGGCAGTGGCACGAACCCTCCCACAACACCGGGAGACAGTACAAATACGTCGAATGTACAAGATCTCGAGGAGGAGGTTGTCCGTTTGAGGGAAAAGCAGGCCGAAACGGAACGAAAGGTGGACGAAGCGAATGCAAGATTGGCCGTCGCGCTCGGAGAAGTAGCCAGCTTACGGCAGGTGGTTGAAGCGATGCGGGAACAGCTGTTCCCAACACCATCCCACCTTCAACGTCCGGCATCGCGGCAGGCATTCGCACCGACACAGCCGGCATCTGACTCAACATGTCCCGAGGTCTCGCAGTGCGCTCACCCCAGTCCGCCAAGCCCGTTGGCACTAGCGCCTACCACAATGCTGGAAGAAATGGCATCGTCCAACAATCCGTCCCGACATGGCTCGAGCGAGCCGACCGGCACCCATGGTATGCAGGTTGCGCTGCGCAACAATGCCTCAAGTCTGGAGGTGGCAACTCCAGGCTTGGTCGATGAAAGGGGTGCCAGCAAGCCAACTGGTGATAGCTACGACTGGGCCCCACCAAAAGGTAAGTCTGTCAATTACCAAGCCATGTGCTACTGATCACAAGATTGTGTTGTTGACAGCGATTTGTGATGAAGTGGCCGCAACCATAGAGACCGGCAATATTCCGGCAATCGAGGTCAGCCCGCCGGAAGATGGAGATGTTGGGCCGGCATCCGATATGGAGATTGGGAGTTCCGATGCTGATGCCGGGCATGATGCCGGTGTGCAAATGGAAACGGACTAATTTTCTTTTATCATACCTATGTCTTTTGTACAATTTCCGCTTCCTATTCCATGTATACCATATACATCACATTGTAAAGTATATTTATGCATGTAGAGTTGTCCTTGTGAATCATTGACACAGCCTGAGAACTCTGTCAGAGACATGCCAGTAATGGTCTCAACCACAGCCATGAATGCATTGCCAATATGTCGCCGGCACATCCCAAATTTACCTGTGGAGTAACTTTTCAACGTTACTGATATACATGAATACCAAGAGCAGGCTAGATATGTCCTACAGATGTAACTATAATTGCCATGTATGGCGGCATCAAGTATTGGAAGGAGCAACATACTTTTAATCCACTGGCACAACACAATCAGCAGAACATACAAGGGAGAACATACACTCGGCACTGCATCGGCACATACAATCGGCATACAATCGGCACAACCACCGGCGGCATTACATCCATGCCGCTGCAACAGTGATCAGCACTTGCATAACATTGGCACTTGCAAACCATTCGCACAAGACACTATCGGCACAGCAACATCGGCACAACATACCATCGGCACAACATACCATCGGCACAACATACCATCGGCACTACATACCATCGGCACTACATACTATCGGCACATCACACTTGTGACACAGCACACTATTGGCACTATGTACATGATACTATCCCAATCTTTCGCCGGCAAATGCAAGATTTACCTTTGCAGTAATTCTTCGATGTTACCGATATACATAAATAGCAAGAGTATCTATAATTGCCGTGGATGGCGGCATTAGGTGTTGATTGAGGTAACATACTGTAATCAGCACAGCATTCCATTGGAACATGCATACGGTAGACAATCGGCACACACCCCGGCGGCAGGACATACATTTGTAATACCATCAGCACTTGTATAACATCGGCACTTGCCGATACCTTTGGCACAACACACTATCAGCAAATCTTTCCAGTGGTGAGATAAATGAACTATATATGGAAACCATTATTATATAATCATTCAATTGTGATTTCCATTCCACGTCAATTCCATCTTGTCAACTTGCATCTTTGCTACCGCTATGCCACCTAAGTCTGTCAGATTTGATAGCGCAAGTCCGCGGAAATTGAGTGAGTAATTTCTCTCCTCTGAGCTGATCTGCATGACATTGTTATCAGCCATTCCTGCACTGCCAGTGTGGCACCCGCCTCCATCCATTGTCGATGAACGCCTGCCATCAAGCATGGACTGGATGCCACCCTCTCCCCCACGCCACGGGATGCGCACAGGTGAAACAAATGTGTCTGTGAGGAACAACGATGCAATGTCTGGGGACAGCAACAGACAAGCAACAGCGGCAAACAATCAGTTACCGGCCCCCTCGCAATCAGCTCCGATCAACCTCCCTGGCCCTTCAGCACATGAGATGCGTGCAGCAACCCCCACGACTAGATCCCAGGCTTGGATGCCACCGTCGCCTCCAATCGCTGCCAGTTCATCCAATGTGCTGTCTACCCTCACCATTCGGTCGCAGGCATCAATGCCACCCCCGGCAGCAATGCCAGCTACCCCATCGGTTCGGCCATCATCCCAAGGCACCCAACCACAAGCATGGATGCCACCGTCACCATCCCCCACGATGGCCGCATGGATCCCGCCCTCTCCAGTGCACGTGCCACGTATTGGGACGTCATCCCCATCAATGCCGGCATCCTCAGTCCCGGCATCACCGTCCAGCCCGGCATCACCATCCAGCCCGGCATCACCATCCAGCCCGGCATCGCCATCGAGCCCAGCATCGCTATCTAGCCCGGCATCAAGCCAGCGGATTCCCACCTCCCCAATGGAGGCAGAATCATCTCCTGAGGCTGTATCTGGATCGCATGCACGATTCCGGGAACACGTGCATGCAGAGGATGGTAAGTCAGTATTACTGCAGGAATTATGTGTATTTAACAATCATCCAGTGGAATATTTTGAGATGGTGGACAGGATTAATGCATTGCATGAGCATTTGGATCCATTCCAGAGTGATGCGCTTTCATGTAAGTCTCTCTTGGGCTTGATCCATAGTATCAGTTGATCAGTTGTCATCTAGTGGCCTCTGCAAGGCAAGTTGCTACATCCGTCCCTCCTAGGAACTTGCCCGACCTACTCCCACTCGATGCCGGCCTTGATCACCCTATGATCGCGGCCTACATTCATTACGCAAACACGTTGCTCGACACCGCCAGGTTGTGGAGATCGGAAATGTGCCGGAGAGCGATGTTGGCAAATGTGCGGGATATGTTGGCTAGGTCAGCCCGACTTGGCGAGAATGGTGACATAATTGAGTCCGATCACCCTGAGGATGTGGTAGTATTAGATCCCTCCAAGCTGTAGTTTTGTTACAGTAGTGCGGCAATAAAATCTTTCGGCACAAGACATGGCAGATTTGACAATAGCATTATTCTACAAGTATATTATTTGCGGCGTCTCTTTGGGCTGGGCGTAGGGACATCGGCATCGGGCCGCTTTGGCCGCCTTCTTTGCCGTTCCGGTTGACTAGGCCCGGCAACGGCATTGACATGTTGAGCCCTGGCAATCCGGCGTGTGCTGGCAGCCCGCTTCCCCTTGCCTCCAGAGTGTGTGGCATCATCATCCCCTGATCGACCACCCTCCATCCCATTTGTGTTGCCAATGGAATGCATAGTTAATTCACCAACTATCATTTGTCGGAATTGCTCAAATGGATATTGAAATAGGCAAACTTACATTCCACCGGCGCATCGGCTGTGTTCTTTTTAACCCGGGGCTTTGGCTTCATCGGTCCATTAGCATTGACGTTGCCGGGATCCATATGTGCTTTTTCTTATATGAGAATACGTGCCATTTCCAAGTAATTGAGACCAATACCCACCTTGCTGTTTAGGTTCGGCCGGCTGCCGTGCCGTCAGTGCCGCTGATGCTCTTCGTCAAGATGGTCCCACCGGCATAACAAAACCAAGCCCCACGCACCATTTTCCTTAGCATTATGTCCATCTGAGTCATCCTCTATATATAAACTTCATATTCTGACAACAAAAATATTCAAAGGAACTGACCAGGCTGTTCAATGGGCGTTGTATGGCTTGCTGACAGGGATGTTCCAAATGTAGGAGGATCAAATGCTTGGAATACGGATGGGGCGTACCATCATCCTGGTTTGACCGGCATTGGTTTTTGTTTGTTGCACTGGACTCCCTCTCCTCTGGGGCCTCTTCTTTTATGCATGTCAATGGTTGCATAACATGGTTGAAAGATCCATACCAATTGTGCGCCGCCTCTTCCGACTGCTTGCGAGTTCCACATCTCGTGCCGCAGGTTCTTTGAACCAGTCAAAACAAGTTGATAAAAGTATTCAGAGCTAACCTTTCAGGGGCGGCTTTGCTGCACTTATCATTCCGGCCACTGAGTCCTCACAATCTGATACTGGATCTTGTAATCCACCATCCATATCTCTCCATTTGTGAAATGTCAGTACATCTTCCGGATCTGTCACTTGCCTATCGTGCCAGAATTCCAGTACCTTTGTAACTTCCTGATTTGTGAGCCGGGTCGGCTCTTTGAACTCCCAATGCCGCGGCAGGTACACAGATGAAATGTAGATACCGGTCTTTGCATGTATGGCAGCCCAAGGAACACTGGCACTTGGCTTGCCGCATGCCTTGCCTGCGGCAAGGGGTCAATTCTCCGTCTATTTACAAGGAAGAACTTACGATAATGCCATGTCACAAAGGTCCTCATAACATCCTTTCTCTCCAATGCTTGCATATCGAGGATGATCGGAATCATTGGTGTGCCATCTTCCATTGTTGGTAAAACAGTTTGCGGCCTCTTCTGCCCTTTCTTCCGGCAGAGCGTCGGTCCGGCATCTTCATCGCTATCATCGTGTTCTTCCCCTCCTATGGCCTGCTGTGCATAGGCATCCCAGTGGTGCTTGATGTCATCCCAATCGGCAAAGGTCTTCCCTTGTCCCAATGCCGAATTAAAGTCATGCCTGTGAATGTGAGTATACAAATACCACAAGTGAGAAGTGACATACATTCCCATCATGGGCTGACCATTCCGGCCCTTCCATGCCGCCATCACAACCACCCGCATCCCACACTGCCGCCACATTTCCTGCGCAAACTGTTTGACATATTGTCGGCCTTTTGTCTCGGCCATTCTGTTTGCAGATGAATAATTGTCGAGATAACATGTCAAACTTACTCGGCCTGGACCTCTGCCGGCGGCTGCTCCTCGTTCCATTCATCAGCCTGCTTTGCCGCAGCATCCCTTTCCTCCTGGGTGAGCTTCCCCATGATGCATCCTACCGCCTTTTGGTAGCCTTTAATCATGCCTGTGCTTCCTTGGGCAATTCCGGCCCGTTCGAATTCGGCTTCGATTTCTTTTTTCTTCGACTTCATTACGACTGATCTGGCAGTCCACCTACGTCCATACTTTACTAGGGCCTTTCGGGCACGGGCTCGGCTGTGGTTATACAACCAATTTTTAATTGCCTGATATCACTGATGCATCAGTAGTCCATGTGAAGTTATGGAAATGGGGCGCACTTTTTTTTTCTTCTCCCATTCGTGTCCTTTGAGTGTGCTATTGGCAGGGAGATTTTTGATTTTTGCCTTCATGGCATTCTTCATACCTTTCCTTTGGTTGCTGTCAGCTGCCTTCCAGTCTTCCAAGGCTTCCTCAAGGACCTCGACCTCATCATCCCGGAGTTTTGTTTTTACCACATTTTGTGGTGCCTCTGTGCCCGACGAGTCAGAAGAATGGTCTTGCTCATCTTCTGTATCAGGATTCTCCATAGATCTGCTGGATGAACGACTGCGGGCCATGCTGTATGTTGAGTAGACTTAGATACTTTTTTGAGTGGTGCTGTGCTAGAGAAGTCCCGGACACTTTGTTGAAGGATTCCCGAGCTATTGTTTCTCCCATGTCAATTAGTGTTCAATTCCTCCATGCCGACCTCTTTTGGAAAATCCATTGGTGAGCTAGCTACTTCTGGGGCCGGCTATGTTGTTCGGCAGCTAACAAGCTATTTCCGGACTTTAACTTAGGATCTAATTCAGTAGCGGCCACCATATATGGGATTTTTGCATTGGTGCCTGATCTTCAAGTCCATATTACAAAAGCTAGATCCAAATCGGCAGATCCAAAGATCCCTTTCCGATCACTGTCCATGCTGTTTCAATGAGGCTTCAGTGAGATACAATGTGGAAAGACTTTGTGCAGGGATTTCCTCATCAGATACCACTCATGGCAAAGTCCAAGATACAACCTGCTGGTAGCTCTACTCCGGTGGTTCATGTAACATGGCAGGCATTCAAATCAAGGAGGGGATCTATTGATAAGATGGTGAAGGCAACACCCCGAAAGAAGGCCCGTCATGGAAAAGCTCCTTCAAATGACACTCCGACCCAGTCAGCATCTATAGGATTAGAACAATCCCAACTGTTTCCAGATGATGGCCAGCCATACATTTCCATGGATGATCTTCCACCCCGAAAGAGAACAGGTGTGTCAAAGAATCAGGTGTGTGATTTATTCCGATCCTGCACTTGCCATGTCCTCCTGAAGGCATAATAGGACAGTTACTTATTGGCATGGTTGCCATACAAGCAGAGGTACCTCCAGGTCCTTCTGGACATGGAGGCACCCCCTCACCCAAGGGTCTGCATGTTGTGTCAAGGAGATGGCACGTACAGATGCGCCGAATGCATCCACCGGCCCTTGCTCTGCAGTTCCTGTTGCAGAAAGGAACACAAGTTGCGGCCCTTCCACCGGGTGGACCAATGGAACGGTACATTCTTTGAGGAATCATTGTTACGACTGGTGAGTCATCAATTCTACGTGGCATACAGCAACAACTCATTTAGAAGGCTGGGTTGGTGGTACACCTCGGCCATGGTGGGGATCCATGTCCGAATGGCGGGATGGATGGTGAGGACATTGCTGGTGATGTTGAGGATGAATGGGAGGATATTCAGGACCAACCAAGACCACATCATCTTTCTGGAGGAACGGACAGGTCTTGCCTAACTGTAGTGCATACATCTGGGGTACATTTTTGCGATGTGAGGTATTGTAACTGTCCAGATGCAGGAGCTTCGCATTTGCAGTTGGTCAAAGCAGGACTCTTCCCGGCAACTACAAAGGAACCTAGGACTGTATTCACCTTCCAAGTATTGGATGACTTCATTATGGATAATGTGGAGTGCGGCACCTCTGCCATGAATTATTACAGCAAGCTTCGGCGAGTCACATCCAATGCATTTCCTGGCCTTGTACCGGTGAGTTCAAAGCATGATATTAAGGACCCGATGACACCACCAACACTGATCCAAGAACAGATACAGAGAGCTACTCAGGGTGTCAAGGATGTGGAGGCTGTTAAAGCTGTTGAAATGGCAAGGTTTTCATCCAGGATCTCCTGATCCCAAGAGGGGGGAATTGGTGCTGTTCTGTCCGGCATGCCCACAACCAGGAGTAAACATTCCATCCAGTGAAGATGTAGACCTCTCGGAGTAAGTAATGTTTTATTTTTACTTGTACTTATTGAGCAGCTGCATGATATAGGTGGATATATTCTAGGACCATCGTGATGGATGGAAACTTCAAGGCCGAGCATATGCGGCCAAAGAATTCAGCTAATGAAGTTTGGCTCATGGACGGAATGGGATTCATGGTTACAATGCTGGAATATAAGGATTATCTGGCCGGAACATTGAACCGGGTCGAGGTTTGTGATTGCACATGTTTACAATACGGTTCAGCATTGTAATGGAATTCACAGAAATCTGACTGTAGCAACCATCGAGCAGTAAACCAGGCAAATGCTAAAAGAAATCAGCTGGCATCTACTGGAATTGGCGGGTGTGCATGTGCGCGGCATGGATGCTTTGTACCCCATGCAATGGTTGACTTTCAGAAGGGAGAGCAGTATGTGCCGACATGTTGCATGCATTCCACCCTAACAGGAAGATAGGCAGGTAAATATGGATTATGCTCTGGCACATGCCGTGCAACATGGGATGGATCCGCAACAAAAAGTCATAACCTTTTATGACATCAATTGCCAATACAGCAAAAACCTAAAGCGCCGGCTAGAAGCAAACAATTTTATATCCTTACCATGTGGGCTATGGATTCAACCTAGCATTGGGCTCTGGCATGTACATGGTCACAAGGCAGAATGTTTCACCCGATATGCTCCCAATTTCATTTCTGGTGTAGGCCGCGTCGATGGTGAAATTATGGAGACTCTCTGGTCCTCTCTTAACATCATTTCGCCATCGGCCCGCGGAATGGCAACGCCGCATAGACAGGAGCTGCTTGATTTTCAAATGAATGACAACAACTTCTTAAAGATGGTGCGGATGCGTGAGTGGTATCACAATATCTTGCAGATTTTGGGTGAAGTATGCCGACGACATATTGCACAGCCATCGCCCTGAAAAGAAAATTGAAGAATGCTCAAGAGGCACTGATGTCCGCAGAAGGAGCATTTGCGGAGCTTGATACAAGGGTTCCGGTCGAGTTGCATGAGCTTTGGGCACAGCAAGAGAAATCGGCTTTGGAGAATAGGGTTACTGATCCAAAATCAATGGACATATTTGAGGTGCAGCTGGAAAAAGGTATTTACTTGCTTGGCTGATTTCAAACGAATTTGATGTATTATAATGACAGCTCAAACAACTAAGTCGATCGAAATGGATATTATAAGTAATCAGGGACCGGATGGTCGTATGCGTGGGGCAGCAACATGGATGGCAAGGGTATTGAAAGCCGAAGAATCACAAATTATTTTGGCCATAGATGTCCACCACATTCATGCAAGGGCGACGGAAACACAAAGGTTGTCTATTGCCTGCCGGCAGGACCGCCTGCAGATGCAAATTGATCGGCTCTGTGAATCAGCTTCCCAATTTCTAGGCGAAGATTGGAATGAGGACATCTCGGATAATCTCATTTCCACAACGGACATCGATGAAGGTGATGGTGAAGATGTATTTTCAGACACATTCCACCCACAAGATCCCAACTACTCGGATGCTGTGGTACTGCCCTTGCCGTCGTACCTGGGGATGCAGCAAGCCGATAGGTTGGGGCTTTTAACCATGGTGGATCAGGAGTTACGATTGAGGGAAGGTCAGGCCAACGATGCTCTACATGAACTAAGGGTTTCGCTGGCACACAAGGCAGTCATCTTCCGGACCGATGTCAGACATGCCGGGACATACAATATGACTACGAGGGCCTGGGGGAAGGTGGGTAGTGCCGATGTGAAAGTGCAGCGGCATGCGGCAATATATCGTCGGTGCCGGAAACAAATGATAGCATTGAATGCAAGCGGCAACACATTGAACCGATACAAAATGTTGAGGAAAGAAGACCTAAAGATCAGTGCAACCATTGCCGACCCAAATGCAAGGGGTCATAGGGATGACACTTTGGCCTGGTTTTGGACAATGGATGTGCCGCGGGATACAGAAGTCAATGATTGGATGTCTGAATGTAAGATGATTGCTCCTCATGTTAACACCAGCTGACATGTATAGTTTACCGGGTGCATTGGTTGAGGGCGAAAGCATTGCGAGACAGGTGGGACGAAGAGGTAAAACTATTGACATGTGAAGCCACGTGGACAAGACAATTTCTTTCGTATAGGGAAACACTTTGGAGAGATCAGAAGGAGGAGGCTAATATGAGCGGAGAGATGGGGAGAGCATGCTATGCAGCAAAGCAATGTCAAATGTATGGTAGACTTGGTTGTGTATGATTGGCATTGACCATCGGCATCAAATACCGCTATATGGTATGCAAAGAGGACATATTTGAAACGGATCATCAAGTGGCTGTTAGTGGAAAAAACAAGGTGCAACTGCAAGGTATTTATGGGGTGCATACCTTGGAATGAATGGATGATGGAATGGGAGGGTCATGGACAGTGGCACATAGATTCGCTGGTAGCCGCAATGGCAAAGCCATGCACCAGCAGCAATTGAATGCCATGCATGAACACCCTTCGGCCAATATGTAAATATAAATCTGCCAAGGGAAGATGTGCAAACATGGGCCTACCGGCCATGGTCCTCGTAGTTCCACGACTGCTGGCATTGATAACAATCAACTACCGCAGCTAGAAACCATTGTGTGCCGGTGCAACAGCTAGCTATAACATATGTGCCGTAGTTCACTGCATCAATCATGCTGTTGTGTAGCGGTGTGTCAGGATGTTTCCAGCAGCGTGTGCCGCAATGATGATGGTGCCGAATTGTTGATTGTGCTGGAATGTTGACTGTGCCGGAATGATGATTGTGCCGAACGGTTGATTGTGCTGGAGGGCTGACTCTGCCGCAATGTTGAGCCAGAATGGTGATTGTGCCGAAATGATGATTGTGCCGCAGTGTTGGCTCGGCCGCAATGTTGCCTGTGCCAGAGGGTTGAGTGTGCCGGAGTGTTGACTGGGCCAGACTAATGATGGTGCCGACGGAGTGTTGATTGTGCCGGCCTGTTGACTGCCGGGATGTGGATCCTGCCGGAGTGTTGACTGTGCCGCAAGGTTGATTGTGCCGGAGTATTGATTGTACTGGCCTGTCAACATTACGGCAGAGTCAACACTGCGGCACAAGCTGTCCAGGTCGAGCACGCTCTGAGGTAGGACTGTGCTGGAATGATGACTGTGCCGGACTGGTAATGGTGCTGGAGTGTTGACTGGGCCAGACTAATGATGGTGCCGAAGGGTTGATTGTGCCGACAGAGTGTTGATTGTGCCGGCCTGTTGACTGCCGGGATGTGGATCCTGCCAGAGTGTTGACTGTGCCGCAAGGTTGATTGTGCCGGAGTATTGATTGTGCTGGCCTGTCAACATTACGGCAGAGTCAACACTGCGGCACAATCAACCCTCCGGCACAATCACCGTTCTGGCTCAACATTGTGGCAGAGTCAACCCTGTGGCACAATCAACCATTTGGCACCATCATCAGTCCGGCCCAGTCAACACTCCGGCCCAGTCAACACTCCGGCCCAATCAACACTCCGGCACAGTCAACACTCCGGCACCATTACCAGTCCGGCACAGTCATCATATGGACCACTCATCGGCGACAGTTTCTCCTCAAGGCTGATGCAACTCGTGTGAGCTTCTCATCATTTTCAGTGTCGACAGGTTCCATCTTGATGCGCGTTGGCCGCCCCCGGGAATACTTCTTGCTCTGCCGGTCATGTCCGAGTGAGGGTGCGTGGTGGGCAGTGCTGGAATGCCGATCCTGCCGGAGTGTTGACTGTGCCGGAATGATGAATGTGCCACCCTGTTGAATGTTTACACTTGACCAAGCCGGATCATTGTGATCATGCCGGAATCGACTTTGGGCTCGCCGAGCGGCACTACATCCCATCGGCACAACACACGTTCGGATAGTATCTACTACAAACTACTTCCAACAAATTTGGACTACATACCATCAGAATTACATTTTAGTGCAACAAACAATCATATCAGGAAGCTAATTATTCAATGCTTCACCAGTGCATTGCGGACATTATCTGGCGTCACCCAATCAAGAGGCCGTGGCACCCTCAACCAATGGTGAATATTATCCCTCATATAATACGCCAAACAGCACCTCGCTCCGTCAACCTCGTTGACGCCGTGCCGAAAGAGCCGGCCGGAAAATGCAACGACAGTGCCGGGATTGTACAATACCTGAATCCCAAGACTGGGAATGTGCAGTGCACAATCATCATAATTACCGACACTGACTAGCATGTCATACCAATCTGCTCGAGAGTGTGGGTCCCTGTGGAGGGGGGTACTTCGATTGACAATTAGCGAGATATTGGTGAAGACAGTGGACCAATTTTCAAGTGCCGCCAGCATTCCGGGATCATGGCCGGTCGCCCAGTCAGTCAAGTGTTGCATGGCAAGGTGGCCGGCATCGTATAGAGGTGGATGGATAATAGAAAGAACACCTGAAAGTATTGCCGACGGAAGACATATATCCTTGCTCCATTGATAGCCGGTAGGACCGGCCAAAGCCTTGGACACCCCCGGAATGTCATTGGGGGTCTAGCAGAAGATCAAACAAGTGCATCATCAAAAGAAGGAAGGTACTCACAGAATGGCCGAGCATGTGCCGTGCCGGAGAGAATTCCAAGCACCCGAAAATATCCACGTCATCCTTGAAATACTGGTGTGTTGTACGCCATGATTGATTAGTAATACTCTCTTCCAGTGGATCTGCAAGTGAATCGATGGATGCCGCGATGTGCTCCTAGAAACAAAGGCCTCAACAGTGGACAATGAGAGTGGAATGATACCATACTTGGATGCAGGGAGCTAGAGCTCCGGGAAGATACCACAATGCAATTGTGTCACCTTCTCCCAGAATAATGGTGGGCCGGGAAAGGGTCCCAGTCAAAGAGGAAGGATGTCTACGGAGGACCCTAATCTCCTGTTGCTCATTTGTTCCGGATTGCATTGGTCCGAGGCTTTCAGACAACCTAATCAAGTCAATGCCGCACGAAACTTCAGCGGATATCAAGCAAGGGATAATAGAACTATAAAAGAATTGGCTCACTCCGATTATGGTATGCCTGTGTGATGGTGGATACAATTTGGTTCATGGCTACAGTTGCGTCCACCGGCAGGGACAGAAGTGTTTCTGGGGTGGGGGAATTTAAGTCTGGGAATGCTTCATTCAGGAAGCGGCGCCGCATATATGATGCCATGATGTCAGACAAAGTATAGTTGGATGGCACGGCATTTGCACCGGCCATTGGAAACAGGACGACTTTTGACAATGTGGGGAGTAAAAATTTTAGTGGGGGATGTGCGGCATCCTGTGGACATCTGTTTGCAAACGGCAATGCAACACATTCCATTCTCGGCTAGATCCACTAAACAAGGCTGATCGGCGATTGGCCGGTGTGAAACAACACATGCCTGGTTGCACAATGTGGTAATTATGCATCAGGTGACATGTGGACCGTGAGAACATTGATTACCTGAATGTTATAAGGCTTAGGGCGAATCGGCCATCACACCATCAATCATGAATACCACATCCGAACTGTGCGAAACCTGCGAACTGTCCATGGTATTGCAATACGTTGGAGTCCGCTTTCGACGGATGGTGCACGTGGTTCAACAACAGCCCGAGGGGATGCTGGCCACAGCTGAATGGTATGCAAACGTACAAACGGAAGTGGTAAGTGGAGAATGATTACATTTGATTAACACACTCATGAGCCCCCAGGCAAATTTAGAACGTGTGCTTGCCGCATGCCAGGCTATGGGTGCGAAGATGATATTGCCAATGATGGCGAGCAGGGTGCACAGAATGGTCGTACTAGAAGATCTGCCGCCGGCAAGACTGTATGCGGCAATGCGGCAGTTGAACGTCTATCATGCGAAGGCCACCGAAGTCCAGGTTCCAAGTACGCTTCAAGTGGCAAACTCGTGGTGGGTAAATGGCCACGGCCCATGTACGGCAGGGTACAGCACGCGGCCGCTGCGGGACATGGTATCGGAGGCAGAGGCATTCTTTCCGCCGGACCTGGTATGCTCCCTTATTCGTGTTGTGTTAGATACTAAAGCTTTTCCAAGGTTGCTGATAGAAAGGTCACCATTCTACTCACCGTTGGGTATACCTCCGACGAGGCCTTGTCAAATGCACGGTACTTCTGCGACAATATGTTGCGGAGCTCGGACAATGCCCTCAAATATCATATAGAGGTGATGCAGCATTGTGCAAAAAGGATGGAGGACATTGAGATGCTAACCCGTGCACCAAATGCATTGTGGCAGAAATGGGAGGAGTCTTTGGGTGGTAGGTAAACATTGTATGAATACCTACATATATGTTCATCACAACAATAATTGGTTAATCAAATATCGGCCAAAGCGACACATGTGATATAATGTTGCCGGCCAAAGTCTGAGCTGCGGCTGCAACACCCGGCCAGGTTAACAATGAGGCAGAAATCACACAGGGAACACATCGGCATGAATGGGAATAGCACATGTCTGGGTGGAGGTGTCGTCCGCATCTTCCAATACAATGGGTGCCGCAAGTTGATACCTTATGCCGGTCGTCAAGTTTGCGGCTGTGATGGCTGTAACCAATCATGGCCGGGCGGCAGTGGTGGCCTCCACTATGACAAGTACAGCCGCGGTATCACGGCAAAAGAAAGGTATGCCACAGCAATGCGGCCAGAGAACCAGGGATAGCCGCTGCTGCCGAAGGACTGTTAGCAGCATGGCGGCCAAAGCAGCAGGGTAGCCATGGAATTGCGGCCAAGGGGCTAGAAGTAGCAGAGTAGGCCCCGCCTCCTGCAGTTCCCAAGGCACGCCGCTAAAGTGGTGTCACACAATGTGTCAAGCCCCATATGATGGTGTCCCATGATTACATAACAGCCCCAGGTGCCGTATCATCTATAAGAGCAGGAGGCCCTGGATATAGTGTTCTCTATTCTATTATAGAGCCCAACAAATAGGAGTGAGTAGGAGGGCTGCAGTGCCAGTGTCCCGTGCTTTGCATCAGGCCCTAAATATGGTTTGCCATTTCTGTTGGCAGGCCAGAGGAATAGTGTGTTTCGGGCTTTGATCAGGCTGTAACAACAGAGTCCCTTTCTTACCAAAGGGCCATGGAACTATTGTCCCTTGCATTCCAATGGGCTGTGCAGAGACTGTACCTTTAAGGGGTGCTAGCCACAGGTGTGGTGTCCCATAACTCTGGGCAAGCCCTGGAGACAGCGTCATTTATAGTCAGTGCGCCCAGCTCAGTCTGACAGGCAATGGCCATGGTATCCCATAGCATTGGGCAGGCCCTAGCAGAGGTGTTATCTAGCTATGCAGGCAAACCTTGCAAGTACATTTTAAAGTGACAAGCCATGAATGGGGTGTCCCAGAGGATTAAACAAGCCCTCAATGTGGGAACAACTATATAGTTGGGAAGGCATGTGGATAGGTGTCCCATTGAGTGCGTTGGGCCACAAAGTTGATCTCCCTGTATACCCATTAGGCCCTAGATACTATGTCCTCTATATAGATGTATCGCCGTGCATATAGTGTTAAGTAACTACCGTTAGGCCAAGATCCGGCACGAGGAACCGTCGGCACTAAATTGATGCAGCAATAGATGCGGCCGACACATAACACCCGGCACCACATATCGTCGGCACCACATATCAGCGGCACTGCATATCAGCGGCACAACATCTCATCGGCACATCATCTCGTTGAACATGCCGGAGTGTTGACTTTGCCGCACTGTTGACCATGCTGCAATGCTGATTGACCGGCTCACTATGGTGTTATTGCTGCCGTCAGATTTCACCCCACTGCCTCCATTGCGTACTGGCTCACTTATTCTATTGGTATGCTACTCCTCTCAGCCCGAGTATTTTCATGACGACACCCATTTGTCCGGCTTAAGACTTTCACCCTACCCCGTGATGACAACAGAGCCATGGGCCCACCGTTGTCACTTGGTGACAATGCTGTCGGGGGCTGACCCCTGTGATACGGCAAAGCTCTAGTCATAAGCCTCACTTCCGCCAGCCCGTGTAGCACGGCCGATTGTCATCGTCCGCTGACCGTATAACACGGCCTACCCAGGTGCATGGGCTCGGCAGGTGACATTCAACAATTCTAGAAAGCCTGGCGTCTGATGGTTTCTGTGTCTGGTTAGGGACTCAAGTACCGGGACTTTATGTAACGGATCACTCGACTTAGGCTGAGTGCGATATTTCCAAATCTCAGCTGGAGGTGAGAGTATGAGGTAAGGTACAATGATAGTTTGGCCTTCAGTAATTCGAGTCCTATCTGTGAGCTATATTTCGAGTCTCTGATGGTTGGGTTCAGGTCCCTGAACATCCAGTTATATCAAGCGGTCAGTCGGGACTCGGCACGTTGTCTAAGAATGCTGTACCTCACTGACTTTCAACAGTCACATTGAGGGACAACCTGAATGCCGCAACTATGTCATCCTACTTGTGATTTCATTTTTGAATATAATTCTTGGGTCCGGCCCTGAGAGAACAGGTGTAGTTGTTGGCAGAAACAAGTACTTTTTCCGTGTGGCGGAAGACCCATCCTCCATAGGTGGTGACTTAGAAGCCTGGATAGGCTTTTACTCCTCTGTACGCCCGTCCACGACAACTCATGGTCAACGTAAATGTCTGCACGACAGCATTCTATGTCGTACAGAACTTAGCGAAAAAGCAATGATCGAGTTCCATCGTGCTTCATTTGGAACGGAGATGAACGGGAAGGAGATGAACGACTTCGTTAGTAGCGTGAGGGTGCAAACCATTCATCTCGGTTACTGGAAGACTGTCACGGAAGTCACACGTGTTAATGCGAGGCAACATAGGTTCTGCGCTGCAGAACTTGGAGAGGCCTCAGTGGAGGAATATTCCGTTTGTTGCTCATCCTGAGTTTGTATTTAGCTGATCGAACCGTGTGGAAGAATACAAAGTTACCAGGTAGTACCTCGATTTGCCTCTCGTTAACGTTAGTGGCGAGAAAAGAAACCCGGCCACGGAGGAAAGTGAAACCAGATGAAATTTTTTTGCCTCCTGAAGTCTGTGAAATATTACCAAACCAGCCTTTCCTCTGATGAAGGACTATACTGCAAACATGATCACCATGACCTGTAAACCCCCAAACGTCAATGATGAAGGCATTGTCAACCAGAGTCTCGCTCACCTGGATTTTCGTCCCCCTGAACTTGCCATCCAGGCCTTCGGTATGCACATTGATTCCAACATGACAGTGGTTCCTGGTCGCATCCTTCCAGAGCCTAGCATTAAGTACTTGCAAAGCACTTCTCCTTCTATCGACGCCAGAGCTTCCTGGAACTTGAAAGGAATCAAGTTTGCTGTGGGTGCGGTGCTTTAAAAATGGCGGTTCTGGTCGTCAATGATGGGCATTGGGTGGCCAGACAAAGAGTTTGAAGGGCGCCGTGATTCGACGTTGCACGCTGTAGTTGCCGACTTCGGTAAAAATGTGTGCCAAGAGAGGAATGCAGGTCGCTGGTGAGCCCCCATCTATCTTGACGTCCCGCTCCCTCGCAGGACGTTAGCTGATCCCATACGTAAAGCTGCTATCGATGCTATCCACAAGGTCCTTGATCCCGAACACGGAAAGGTTGACATCGTGATGGCGATGCTGTCCACTGACGACAAGGCCATATACCAGGGCTTAAGCATCTTTGTGATGTCTATCTGGGTGTGGTGACCGTATGCGTGCAGTCCTCCAAACTGAAGCAGGGCAACCTACAATACTATGCGAATGTTGCCCTTAAATTCAGCGCAAATTTGGGCGGCGTTAATCACATTTTGGATAAGAAGAACAGTGGATGGTTGAACGCAATGCCGACCATGATAGTCGGCATGGACGTGACGCACCCTGGGACTGCTGGCGAGGCCCGTAGGTATCTTCTTGTCAACTTCCCTTACAAGTCGTGCTAGAATTACTATCCAGCATCCGTTGCAGCTGTATCAATAATCAGGACGCACAATACCCGGGAGCCTTGAAATTCAGGAAGGGAAGGAAGAGGTAAGATGCACACGTGTCAGACCTTTCGTATCCCTGATAGATGATTGCTAAACTTGACAAAATGATGACCGAACGCCTTGATTTGTACAAGAGGAAGAACAAGGACCGATTACCGGAGTGTATCCTTGTGTATCGGGATGGAGATTCAGAGGTGCGCCAGTGATGTAGGCATATTTTTCTTACCTATCTCATTCGTTGCAGGGTCAATTCAAGCTCGTCCGAGAGAAAGAACTTCGCCGTATCGTGAAGGCTTGACAAACCTAGGAAGCCCTACAAGCCCAAGCTCATTATCGTGATATGTGGAAAGCGCCACCACACACGATTCTGCCCTACCAGTGCCGATCATGCTGCAAGCGATGGAAATCCGACTATTATGTTATGCACGATGAGATCGGATTCGACGCGGACGGGCTTCAGGGGTTGACACATGCACTCAGTTATATGTTTTCTTGAGCGACGAAGGCTGTCGGCCTAGTTCTCCAGCATATTACGCCGACCTTGCTTGTTGGCGTTACCTGCGCAAGTTAATACGACATAGCAGAAAAGGAGATGACGAAAGAAGCCGAAGAGCTTTGGAGAGGTGTTCACAAGAATCTCGAGGACACTGAAGCACGCTGTATAGTTATGTTCTATTACTAACTTGTTATTATGTTTGAAACACTCTAGGCCTTTTGTTATGTGGCGTGCGAACATTTGTACAAGGAAGTGCTTCCTGTGGGGTTGGCACTTTGTCTGCTTTCACCACAGCAGTCTCCGAATGCCACCCTCGACGCGTCCAGCAACTCCGGGACCCAGTTCACAACCACAGGTTCACAAGCGATACGCGGGAGACGCTCTGCTCTCCAGGGAGGCAAAGAAACCAAGAATCGATCCACAATCACCCGAGACGCGCGCCCAACGCGACTCTAATCGAGACAATAGCAAGCGGCGGCGGAAGAGAAAGAAGAAGGTCCCTATCGTCATAGTGGGTAGTTCCGTCAAGAGTGACGACACCGCCGAACGGTCGGGTGGTCAGTCCACGCGTTCTGCTCCCACTACGTCTCAGCCCAACGAAATCATTCGGTATTCGTCGATGGCCCTTGAAGCTGAGGTGCACCATACTACGTGTCCTTCAAAGGCTGCAACACCTGCACTTCCCACTGCCACTGAACCAGGAGCCAATGCACACGTAGGTGTCACGGTTACAGGCATAGCTGGTTCACATAAGCTGGTATGACTTCCACTGAACTAGTATTTACTCCTCTGTTAATAGCATATTACAGAACGGAAACAGTGGATCCTCTTCCACAACTTTCCTAGAAGAAAAGGTTGCCCAACTAACACAAGAGCTCACGGCCAAAAACGAGGTATGTTTCACCATGCAAGTTCGGCATTTCTGTTTGACATCAATCCATTTTGTCAAGTTGCTCAAATCTCATCAAACACTGCTTACCCAAGTGCAGCAAGCCATCACTTGTCAGATATGCCTGGAATTGATGTACAAGCCCTTTGCCCTTTCGCCTTGCGGACACCTCGCATGCTACGATTGTCTGGTCCAATGGTTTAAGGCACCCCCACAGGATGACCGACCAGTAGGCCCTGTTATCTCGCGTCAAAAGACGTGCCCACACTGCCGTGGTGTCGTACGTGAACGCCCCATCGAAGTATGGGATGTCAAGGGCATAGTACAGTCTGCCGCGAAAAGCAAACTTGTCCCAAGTCATCTGTCTGCGGAAACCGATCCTCCTGCAAACCAAAATAATAACCCTGATCCCTGGGGTGGCATCTTTCCGAAGATCTACCCGCGTAGCAATCGCATTTACCCGTGGTTCATTTCCGCTGCTGACGACGGGGATGGATCCCACGGCGACCGTACTCCCCGTGGCGAGTACATGGGAATGCTTGACATGGAGGATGGAGGGATATATCGCTGTTTTGATTGCTTCCATGAGATCTGGGATGGTGTCTGTACAAGCTGCGGACGCTTATACCCAGGTCATCGACCTAACCCGGACGACGACGACAATCATAGTTGGCCTGATGATGGCCCAATTGCTGAGGAAGTGGATGTAGTTGACGATCCTGGGTGGTTGGGTCTGGAGGGCGGGGACGGGGACGATGTGGGCGATGAGGACTATGACCCTCTCCACATGCATCGGCATTTTTGGGTCGATGGGGACGTACCCATTGCGCGCTTCTATCATGATGAACTTTCAGATGATTATGAGGACGACGATGATGTTGGAGACTCCGACTATGGGTTTGATGGCCGCGGGCGGGGGATCGAGGTCAACCGTCATGAGGACGATGACAGGTATGAGAGCGACTTCATCGATGACGAGGTCGTAATTCCCGCAATGCCATACGTGGCAAACATATACGAGATTTCGGACAGCGGAGGTGAAGATGACCTCGACGACGGATGGGGTGGTGGAAACCCCAGACCTTTATATGGCGCCCGAAGGATCATCGACTCAGATGGGTCAGAAGGAGAGGACAGTGATTATTAGATGTCAGTAATTATGTGTATTGGTTATCGTTCAGCTTTGATCACCCGTGATATAGTAACTTAGCAAAGAACATTCAATTTCTACCTTCTTTCTGTCAGTTCAATTGCTTATCAATATATTGACTATGTTGGCAGAACCCTTGCTCTCCGCATGCACATTGGATTGCGTACTTGGAACTTGGAAGGCTCATAAGATAGGGCTCAAGCACTTACCACCAGACCATTTGTGACAGACTGTGACCTGCTCAGTTCACACACATGGGTGAGTTGTAGCACTTGCCATGTCTCAACAAAGACTGCAATGTGAAATGTAAAACTTGGGTAAGGAATAACTAAAAGTAGGTATAGCGTATGATGATATGTGTATGGAATAATGATATACCATGAAAGTATACTACAGAGAAAGAAATGTGTCTGCACTCACAGAAATGCTGCACTAGTGCTCAAAGCAACTCTGCACCCAACCAAAAAGGTGCTAGGTTGTTCTCAGAGCTTGGTGTGGGCCTCCTGATTGATGATACTGTGGAAAATCCATTTGTCACTGCAGCCTGCACCAAGGGATGAAAGTTGTGTAAGCAGTGAAACATTAATTTTCCTCAGTTGAGTCTTCTTTGTTGCTCAGGAAGGATCCAAAGAGCCCTCTTGGGCATTCCATTGCCAGTCTTTGCACTGTGGGAAGTAAAGTCACTACTAATCAGTGACGGGGACGCTGATGTGACCAAAATCATTGTCATTGCTGCTGATTTGCTGGTCACATCTATTCAGCGTCCGTGTCCCGACACTGATTTTCACTTCTTCAATTTCGGTGACGCTGATTTTCACTACCTCAATCTCGGTGATGCTGGTTTTCAGTACCTGGATCAGAACATGCCTTGGGACCTCAATTGTGTATTATATCCGTCAGCACAGTGCTCGTTCACTAGTTCTCCAAAGTTATAGTCATCCCATTGTTGTATCACTGCTCCAGGGTTCTTATCTGTGATTGTCACATACAATCTCATCGTTATCGTCAGCAATTGCGCTGGGACTAGCTGCCCACACCATGTCATTCAATATTCTAGTTGATGGGTAGCAGTGAGGTGGCAATTGAGATTGAGGTGGTGTTGGCCATCGTCTGTGGTGATTATAATTGATATCATAGTGCTGTTGAGGTCTGAGAGGTGGCTGGTGGTGGTGGCCGTCACTGAGATAGTTCATAGTGACGCAGCGTGGTGGGATCTGCAAGGCGTGGTGAGGCATGGTGTTTGGTTGTGGCAGTGGCTGTGGTGATTAGTAAGGTCACGTGGTCACACAAGTCGCGTCACACATTACTGTGCAGAATTTCAAGCTCCGCTTGATTATTCTTGTCCTCATACCACAACCATGCCTCAAGACGCAACAACCGCATTCCACAACTGGAGTTCACATCATTTGGTGACATTTCCACCTTATTTACGAAATCTAGGGTAACTCCATAGCCTTGAACCCTGCTTTTGACCTATGTGTGTCGCTGTTATTGCTTACATAAACTTTGACTCTGACTCGTGCAACCCGCATGTTATCACATTCCAACTACTTGTCTCTCCTATCACTAACTTACATATTTCTTGCCCAGAGCTTCGGACTCCATGATTGTACATGTATCAAGAGTGTGCTGTCAACACGAGCCCACCTCATTCGCTATACGAATCTTTCCTAGTGAGTGGATGGAATACATCTGAGCTGGCGGTGTTGTCTCCCTTGGGAGATTAGTATGTGAGTGAATGTAATCTTCTTCAACATCCAATGCTCACTGGGTCTGTGCTGAATCCAACAACGATCAAAAAATGAGGAATGGAGGGAACGATGGTGGACTGTTTGCGCCAAAGGGATGCAGTGATGCAACCTGGCTAACCAGCACTGCTGCAAGCAACAGATGATGCGACTGTGAACGTGGGCAGCCAATGCCACCTTGGACCCACGACGATGGTGGCAGCACTGTTCCAGTGATGTCTGGCGGCTGGCAGTATTGCTACAATGCGCAGCTGTAATCTGCCAGTTCTTGGGAGTCCATTGCGATGTATATCCCTACTGTTGTAGACCACGCGAATACATCACTTCCATGCGGTACATAATGGCTGATAAGTTCCCTGATGAAAACCAATAGCATCTAGCTGGGATTGAGTAACTTCTACACCGAAAAGTAGTGCTAATGCGTCTGATAATAACTGACCAAGACACTCGAAAGCAGTGCTCTGGACGCTGACTCGGACGCTGAATTTCAATAGCGAAAATGAGCACTCAGTGACATCTGGGGACGTTGATTTTCGGTGCTTCGTCACTGATATGTACTGCAGTTGACATTGATAAGTGGTGATTCAATCACTGAATACTGGTGACTTTACTTCCCACAGTGTTTGTGTGCTGTGTTACACCACAAAGTTCTCCACTCAACATTCCTTCCATGCTTATTTCTGTTTATACCCCTGTTTGTGTATGACAAACACCCCCCATATGCATGTAGATTCTTAATGGCACTTTAACATCAAATTTATTCAAAATTCTAGCCCCACTGCAGAGTTGTTAAGAATTGCAGTCCACAGAACTCTGTGTGGCTTGTTTTCTCAAAAACAGGTTTGTGTGATTGCCATTAAAAAAATAGACCAAAGTCATGCTCCATCACATCACATATGGTGGTAAGTGCTTGAGCCCTATCTTAGGTAGCAAGGTACTAAGGCAACCAAATCACACAGATCCAAAGAAGGCAAAAAGTTCTGTCATCAGTCGTTCCCACGATATAGCATTCTCCCAGAACCCTTTGCTCTGCGAGCAAGGGAACAATGTGGATGGGCCATCAGGGGTAGTACGTGATAGTGCAGCATTGGATCGAGTCCTGTTGCCATGATGAAACCATGTGTTGAATCTCGCACTATTACCTACTAGCACTCTATCTCACTTGTGGGGACAGTTGTGCAATGTCGGGCGAGAGAACACCACGGTGGTTGACATCACTAAATTCTTTGACCTTCGTGCATGACAGTCTCTATCAGGTTTTGCATAGCGGGACGGCGATCTATCGATCTGTACCTCCATTCATTGAGAAGACGGGAACCAGTATCGTACCGGGTTCTCAATCTAATCAATGTCTTGGACGGCGATGGATGGACACGGCACAGGCTCGGTGACCAAGTAACCGCAGTATGCTCTTGGCAATTGACGTATGGATAGTGCCTGAACGGCCCCCACAGTGGCCACGCTGGATCAAGTCACCAAGCTACGAAATACTACAGATTCGAAATAACATAGAAAGGCAGTGGGTAGTTCTTAGACACGGATTGACTGAGGAAATTTCGGACGGGGAGAGTAGCGTGGTGGGGGGAAACGATACTGAGGCTGTACTGGCGCTATGTATTGAGGCTGAGCTACCGGATATTGACCCGTGGACTGTGTCGGAGGAGCCAGAGAGACATAGGCGGCAGGGGCAGGGGCTAAGAAAATGGTTTCCCTGACAGACGAAAACCACGGCGAATTCCCACGCGAAGCAGCGATGCAAGCAAACACAAGCAATGTAATAGCGTAGCCCAGTACTGCGCGATTGGCTTGATGAGAACAGTTAAAATTGATGGCAAAACTAGAAGACGCACAAAGGAAGGAACCCATGAAAGAGAACGCCTCGACGGCTAGGCTCTCGCGACAGGCTTGGTTATAGGCTGAATCTGGCATAGACTCATCAGTATCATGAGCACCCATGTATAGCGGGGACCTTACAGTCGTCATAAACACATCCTTGCGGGAAGAAATAGCTGCCAGTGAAAACTACTTCCCCAGCGGTCGCCGCCCACAAGACCGACAAAATGACTACATGCCAAAATTCAGCATCCAGATGCATCTCCAACGAGTATTATTCGACTTACAGAACCAGATTAACTCAACTAAGATCATTGACGTGAAAGCTCCACGACGAATGAAATCGACCAAAAGCCTGTGCAGGAGTCTCGCATCAGCACTGAATGATGGATAAACAGCGGGGAAGTGGTTCACATGACCGGGATGGTAGACATTGTTAACGAAGCAGTAGCAATTGCTAGGGGGGCAAATGTGAAGTATGAATTGTAATGATCTTGCGTCGTAAGTAAAATGATGTGGGGGGAGAGACCGAGGACAATGACAGAGAATGTCATCGACAGAACTGTCAACAATGTTAGACATGGGGTCAGCTGGCACTTTCACGCAAGTAACCTACCCATGGTGAAGATGCGGAAAGTGGTGAAACCCATCGTTGACAATTGCTGGAAAGAGAGGAAAAGGGCGGAATTGATCTGTTAATCTCTGTTCCTTTTTATCCCTAGTCTCGAGCCGTTATAGCAAATTCGGGAAGCAGATAAGTTTCCTATAACGCAAATTCCGATACCAGAGAGTACCTTCCCAAAATGTCTCGAGACTATTTTATCCCCCGCATTTTGTTAGGAGATATATTGGCCATTGGAGGTTGTAATACCAGTTCACCCCTATAAGGGCCGTTATCGAGGGAATCTCCAGAATCATTGAATACAAAGACGCATTTTCCGATAGGTTTGCGAGGGGGGGAGGCATTGGTACATGAAGCGCGGACCCGAGCTTTACGAGTTGCGATGATAGCTAACTCGCAGTGCGCATTGTGTTTCCGACGAACACAAAGAGTACGTTGGACACGCCAGTGTGGGAGCTCTGCCAACCTGGCACTGCTGGTGATGATGATGTGCTCCACTACTGCTGCTGACTCTGGGCTCAGACACCGAACACTCTCCCCCCTGCCACCCCTCCTGCTGCCCTCCCGCTCTCTGCACACCTCTCGCAGACTCCCCCACTACAACATGCTGGTGGGTGGGGCCGATGGATCTTGCGATCGAACTGCCGCTCAGTGACTCCAGTGTACTACTAAGTGAGGAAGTAGGAGTCATTCGTTCTACTAAAAGTATTCGGGTTTATGTTTGTTGTAAGTTGGATGCTGCCAATAATGTCTAGCTTATCGGTTGCCTGTTCTTCCAAACTGGACAAACCAGAATGTAGGAGGCCAATTATCTGGTCCCGCTACTGGCGAACACGTGGAGCGGCGGCTTGTGCAGTGTCAAGCCTCGTCACTCTACGTGTCCGCGAGCAGTCAGCCAATCGGGCCTCAGGTCCTCGACACGGTCAGTGTCCTCCATGCACGCTGACGTATTGTTTTTAGTTGCTACCCACCGTCGTTGTGCCTTGTCTGCGCGTTTACCAACCATGTCAGCCTCGCCTGAACAACGTGTATCACATCTCCACAATGCACACTCGTGCTGACGCTGTGCAAACGGTGTTCGCCAGCTCAGTCATGCACAAGGGGATGCGCGTGCCGTGCTTTTCTGTCTGTTTCACACTCATTTCTCCACTTTTCAAGTTCTCTCGCTGTTGCTTCAAATTTCATTCACCCTTACAACCCTACCCTACCCTTCTACCACCTCATCCTATTCCAACCTGGCTACCTCAGAGCATCCTCGAGAAATGCGATCCAGGACCAACAAGGTTCACCGTACCTCTGTCAGCCCAAATCCACGACCACCGCGCACAAACGCCATTCACTGGCTCTTTTCCTCCAATCTTCCCCACCGGAGGACCTCAGCAGCATTCAGTGCTGACATTAATCGTAGGAACTTTTTCGGCATGAGCGAGATTTTTGGCGTTCTTCTTAATGTATGTAAATCCGACGCTCTGTCCATCTCTCAGCTCATGTCATTGTACAATCCGCCATTTAGCCTTCTGAAACTGCTCGCTCGTTGACCGAATCTAAACGCCTTCTTGAAGAGGCGCAGAACGAGATAAAGGAAGAGCGTGAACGGTGTCAGCCGCGGGTTAAGCACACGTTTACCCGTCTCCCCGGGTTCTTCCCTAGGGACGCGGAGACGCGTGCTGTCGAACATGCACTAGAGGGTGCGCCGTCGTTCACCATCCTGTTTGGCGCATGCTCTGTTGGAAAGGTGTGTCGTGACTATCTACTTGGTACCCAATCAGACTAACCAGTGACCCATCTCTTGCACAATATGTAGACTGCCCTAGTTCGAGAAGTTCTCTCCCAATCTCGATATCATGTCCTCCATTTCGACCTCCGCATCCCGGGCTTCGCTGATATTTATAGCCTTTATACGAGCCTCAGTCTACAGATGGAGCAATACTTTGAGGGGATTGCAGCCAACATGGCAGGCTTTCAGCAGTTCCGAAAGGAGGCGTGGAGCTTCAAGGTTCGTACAGTAGAATGGAAGTGATGTGAATGTGACGGATTGCACACAGCATGATCGCCAGAACGTCGAGCGCCGGATCTCAGATGCCCCTGTTGGTAGCCTTGGCTCTCAAGTCAGGACAAGTGACGTGGCCCGCCTTATGGAGCTGTTCCAGGTGAGAAATAGTCATGTATCTGACACAACAGAAGTGTCATACCTTTGTCGCAGAGCTCCTTGTTGCGATATGCTGAGTTTGAGCCTCCTGAGAGTTCTATCGAACTTGCTCTCCTTGGAAAAAAAGAATCCGATGCATCCTCAGACCAGACCCAAGTGAACAACCCCTCCACCCCCAATAGGAGTCGTTGGTTCTTCAACCGCAGTGGCGGGAGAAGTAGCGATGGTGTGCGAGAGGTGTCTTCTACTGCTGTCAATTCGAACCCACGCGAAAAGGAGCCCGAGAGACGAATTAAGAAGATGCCTGTGCTTTTTTTCGACGAAGCTCACCGATTGTAAATTATACTACCCTATGTTTCATCGCTGCTTAAAGATTGATTAACCTTTCCCCTAGGCCATCACTCATCCAATCTGTGGAAACTATGAAGTGCCTGTTGGACTCCATGCTCGCGCTTACCAAACAGGACAGATTGTGTCACATCATTCATGCCACCAGTGATCCTTTTTACCACACCTGGTTGAGACAGCTGAACGTGATACAACACTGCAAGGTAGGCCTCGCAATACGGATGCCTCTAAATATTGAAAATATCTGCAGATCATCACGATTGGCGACTGTTCTAAGACAGAGATGCGTGCGTTCTTTTTCGAGCGTTTTCTGCCCCGCGTTCCAGAATCCCTCCAATCTGCTTTGTCTTTCGAACTTCTTTATGAAGCGTTTGGGGGAAAGTTGGCTCATTGGCAAGATTATATTGACGACTATGGTACGTGACCTCCCATAGCTTGGTATTGCTTACAACAATCCACATTTTTGCGCAGTGAGCGCTGGCGGTAACTTTGATAGTATGTTGTCTTGGTGTCTTGTGCGTTTATGTACTGACAGTAGTCCCTAGTTAAACAAAGCTCGCACTTCTTGCAAGCACACGCCGTCCTCAACCTCCACATCATTCACTCTTCACAGATATCTGGTGTCCCTGGCCAAGAACCTATCACACCCTCCACACCTGCTCCACGACCGCGCTCTAGTGGTCCTGACGCTCTCCATGCGGCCTTGGGCCCAGCAGGGTACAAGTCCTTCTCGCCGTACTCGTCTGCTCGGGAATCAGGTCTGGAAGACTACTCGGCCGACTTCAGCGCCATGCAGTTGCTCAAGGTTATGAGCAAGCTCAGCCAGCCTGGCTCGACACACCTCCCCTACTTCCTGCTATGCCGCGAGATCGGTGTCCGTGCCGTCGACGGCATGGTGAAAGGACGCGTGCTCGGCCTTCATTGGACGGATGTTGTTGGGGTCAAGGACACCAGTGATCAGCCCACCGTCAGAGAGCCAGTATCGCCAGTGCCTTTGACAACGCGGATGATGAGTAATAGTTCGTACGCGGGCGGTGCCAGCGGGACGGTGGGCATCGAGTCTTCGGAGGATGGGGACATGGTGATGGTCAACCCCGTAAATACGTCTACGAGAGACCTTGCACAGATCGACGAGGGCGACGAACAGGAGATTGTCGGACCGCGCTTGGTGCCGATCACCCCCATCATGCGGTACGCGATGAGAGAGGTCGTACAGGAGTACGAGGACGTACGGACGGTCTCGGAATACGCGTCTCTGAACGATCCTGATGAGTACTGATAACGGACATGGAGCTGGTTCTTCGTGTTTGGGATTTTTCACCTTCAAACCACGTCACATGCGCACTCACTTGCACTGTATTCATTCATTAACTGTTATTCTTTGCCAGATTGTCATTATAGTGTTTGTAGGTATTGTTGGTGATCCGTTTGTGTCTCGCAGTTGTACAGATGGCTTGTTTGCGTGTTGTGCCACTACCGCCTTGTCCGAAGGATTGAACTTATTGGCAAACGCTGGATATATGGCTTGGTGTGAACACTAGATTACTTCTCTCACATAAAATCATATTTGACCCCTGGTCTACAATTTACTCCTTCAGCAAACTGATGAGCACAATATGGTCCGACTACATGACCCGCGAACCTGTTCTGGACTCTGCTATACACTCGATGAGGTTTGCTAGATCTCAGCGAACCGAACATCTGCATTCGCTTCTAGCCAGGCAAGCCATTTCTTCAAATATCCGCCTCCATGTTGGACAGTTGACGAGTCTCCAATGACACACTGCAGCCCAATGTATATGACCATTCTGTCACAGAAAAATATACACCACTGGCACTTACCAGGTGCCTTTTAGCTCGTGTCATGGCAACTGAAAATGCGTAAATACTCGGCGAGTGGACCACCATATAAAGCACACCGTTGAGTCTCCGCTTTTCTTTCAAAAACCCGACCTCACGCTAGGGGAGACGGTGTTAAGATCAAAAAAATATTCCTTGTGGACTGGGTAAACACACCTTTTCATTGCTCCGGACGAGACTGATGATAACTGCGTCCTTCTCGCGACCCTGCATACCGTCGACAGTACCAATCTCGAGTCCTGGCCCATGTGTGGGGCGTAGAAGAGATGTTAGAAGGGTCACTTGAGCCTGGTATCTGTGCAGGATGGATAACCAAAACGGAAGGCTGCAATGAAAGAATACCCTACGGAGTTATGATCGCAATTTGAGACGGATGAAGGCCAGCCTCAACCTAGAAGGGCATTCAGTCGTGCTATACTGTAAGGGCACGGGTTTTACTCGCGAGTCTCTCAGTCCAGGTTTTAACAACCGTGGCCTCATTCTCATTACATCGGCTTCCCTCATCACCATCGCCGTCTAAACGCTCATAATACTCGCAACCAGCAGTGTCGAAGAACACAACGGGCGTTCCGAGAACCTCTTTGACTATGTCCTCGTTTTCTTTTGTAACGAATTCCTGTGTGTTGGGCAGATCACGCAGTAGGTGCGACGCGACAGACTCGTGGGATTTCAGTTTCGACGCATAAAGCGTTTTCGAAGGGAATTCACATATTTCAGCATGCATACTGAGAACAGCTGAACGATTAACAATCACGGAAATCTCTTGCAACATACCGATACTGGACGTTGAGTAAACGTTTAATTCCAGGGCCATACATCTTCTCCAGGCGGGCGAAGAGTGTAGTCTCCAGTGTGCGAGGGGGGCGAAGAACTGGTCGTTTGCCAGGGGTTCCCAAGTGTTTTGGTTTGGGCTCAGCATCGCCAGCGGGAGGGGAAACGTCCTCTTCCGCAATAACTGTATCCCCCTTGACCAAGTCGACATCCGAGTCAGAGTTGGTTTCCGTATCCGAACGCTGTTGGTCTTGAGGTGTTTCTGAGGGATTTTCTTGTCTCTTGGAGCTCTCGGGTGGTTTCGTGGCTGCTCCTCCTGGCATTTTCGCTCTCTCGGTCGAACCCTTGATTGCCACCCCCGAACTCTTTGTCTTCCGTTTGTCCAAAGATAAAATAGTGGGTGGGAGTTGCATTGGGTCACCAGCCAAGATGAGCTTCCTTGCTTTAAAGATGGGAATCCAGCACACCTTTGGTACGGTTCAGCGTGCACAGGACCATCGTGATAAAATATGCGCACCGCTTCCATGGCTTGAGTGGCCTCGTCAATAATGACTACATCGAAGGTATGGTTTTGAAGTTGCCTACTACCGGCTGTGTGGCACGTAGAAAGAACAACCTTTGAAGATCAGAGTGTCGGAATTTAATGGTCAGCTCAGAGGTGACTTAAGGGATAGCGCACCTGAGATTCTCCGAGCACCGCTTTCACGACACCCCCCTCCCTTTGTCGGTATCTAATGCAAAGCATTTAAATCGAGATTTGATCTGAAGACAAGAGACCTACTCTTTTCTCAAAGCTCGAACCTCCCCCCACATTTTTTTACGCTCAAGACCACGTGGTTTTTTTGTTTTTCCTTTACCTTTCCCGGAGAGGGTGTCTAGTGCTGCGTCAATCTCTGCCTTGACGTCCCTCGCCAATGCTGCCTAATTAATTGTATCAAAGAGCCCGTGATGAAATTCAGGAACCAAGTAAACCGACCTGGTCACTCCGGCTCGCCTTGACCTCCAGTGTTGCCTCCAGCACCCCTTCATTTGCCATGACCCTTGCAGGATGACCAATGCGTGTGACCTTGAGAGGTGCTCCTTTCCCCTTTTCTGGTGCTGGTAGGGCGAGAAGTCGCTCGAGGATGTTATCAACCGAAAGATTTGAGGCTCCGCATACAAGGATGCGGCTTGTATTTTGATTACCTGCCTCGGGAGATATGAATATGAGCTGTCGAATGATTTCTATGAGAGTATGGGTCTTTCCGGTCCCTGCGAGGTGCAGTGAATGTAAATGTGAGAACGACAGAGAATATTTCAGATGCAGGCTACCTGGCGGGCCGTGGATACATGCTACTTCTTTGGCCGAGAGAGCAAACTTCACCGCTTGCTTCTGGCTTGGATTAAGAGAAGGGTCAAAGAAGGCGATGTCACCTGGAGATGACGGTTTAGAGGGAGGTGACATTCCAAGTAATACACGGATAAGAGGAGTAAGTTCATAGTCAGTTTTATCATCGGGCTACAGAGAATTTAGCCAGTAAATAAAGGCTGCATATTATTCGTAGAGTAGCTATACCTTTCGAGACGAAGGAATCACAGTCTTCTGAAGTTTATCAAGCGCCTTCTCCATCCTAGTTCGGAAACATGTAGCTCGTGCAAAGTGGAAACAACTCAGAGTCTTACCGATCGTATGTGACACTGTTGGCAAGTTTGACCACGCGACCACGCTCAGGGAAGTCGAGATCTGTGTCAGCCGAATCTGGAGGATCAATGGCTATGACAATCCGCGTATCTGTCACCTAAGGGACTTAGATCCCCCTGTAGATCGGTCAAAACGAAGTACTACACCTTGTACACTACGCCCTCCGCTGCTCTTGAAGTTTTCCCATCGGAGTCAAGGAGCTGTGTTTTCTTTGCTTTGCCAGTCGGCTTCTTGGAGGAAGCTGAAGACGGTGTATTCTCTTCTATTCGAGCTATGTCCCCAGGTCTACTAACGTCAAAATATCCATCCAAATGTGCACGTGGACGACTCTACCTGAACGTATGAGGTGGAAACACTTGCGAAGAGTGAAATGCCGCAGGACGCTCTAGCTCTAGTAATCTGCACTTCTTGGCTGAGTTAATCGTTCCTCATTGTCTGTGGCCCAGACAGAGAACGCACGTCTTTCCTCCGAGCCCTATGCCCGCGGAGACCACGCCCAGATTTCCCAACGCAAGACCCTTCTGTTCAAGGAGCTTTGGTGTGCAGTTCGTAAGTAAGAGAGATGTACGCTCGATCTCCGCTTCGCGTTCGCGGGAAAGAAGAGTATGTTGACGGGTTACGAAGGTCCTGAGCGATGACTCCATGCTAGCATCTGGATCTGATGACATGGTCGATCACAACCTGTAGGTCCTTGTTGGTAGGGATGCAGAATCTCTCAGCAAGTATTATCCAATGGAGGTTGTCGATAGGAGCGAACCCTAACCACGGATTAGGACTACCATTATAACTTGTAGCGACCCAGCCAAGCTCATGACCGAGGATACATTAAGTGCTTTGTATTTAACTTATCACTGGGACATCATAGTCGTCGATGGTCGGCTGTGAAAATGAAGTCGGATTGAAGATACATAATTGCACTGTTACAACGCTCCATGAAAGTCCATAAGACAGATAATCTTGCATTCATCGTCCCCCCGAGCCGTAGTACGTGCGACACGTTGAAAGATGCATGAGCCTCACCTACTCTTTCAGGTGACATACCATGTATTTGCGGTGCACATCAATGCGTTTATTGCAGAACCACTGATTGTTCGACCACTAGATCCATATGCGTGTAATTGTTGTTGCAAGAGCAAACATTCTGACGAACACTGACAAGAGTCCATTGGATTCTCACAAAGCCCACCCCACGGAACGAATGCAATGGTATTGCCGCCTTCATCGAATCAATACTGGAGCTCTACAGCAGGAAAATAAATTAGAATTGCATCAGGTGGGTAGGGCGACTACTACGGAGAGTTGTAGGAAACCAGGTTCATTTGGCGACCACGAAATATGGCAGGGGTGACTGGGAGATAATTGGCGAAACTGCTACTGCGCTCGGTCGACTCTAGAAGCACCCACGAACAGGAATTGTACCCACATATATGGATTCCACCTCAAATTCTTTCCTTCCCATGTCCATTCTGTGAAATGTAACGTGCGTTGACTGCCACGAAATGATATGCGACAACAGTGATCATGGCCAGGACGCCGAGGTAATTGGCAAGGTTGTACAGCGTCTGATGGGTGATCATTTTTGATGGAGACAAATGGCGCTACCCTGGCAGTAGAAGAGATTTCAGACTCGCAGTCATGTCAATTGCATAGTCTTGAATACTTGCCGTGTGCTGAGTGAGGATCAAAGAGCTGACGTGGTGCTGTGTTTGCGCTTTGTTTGGCCGCGGAAAAGATCGGAGTCGACGCGAGTCTGAACCCACTTTTCATTGTTTTGTAGTCCAAGAATGCGGCCAACAGCAGTTCGTTCCGAAGGGATGCCCAGCCGTAAGTGTTTTTCTTTGTGGTATGAGGTGGTTGACCATACTTTTTCCCTTTTGCTTTAGCCAAAACTTATGTGAGTACGAAATGAATGGTCCGCAATACCATTGGTATTTACACTCATGCAGAACCCATGGTGGGGTGACACGAGGAATTTGAAGCAAAGGGGTATTATCACCTACAGTAAGTATAACCACGTATCTCCGCCTTAGCTTTTTGCAGGTGTTAGTCGATTGAACCCCGTCGTTCCACAGCCCTCTCTCCCTTCCGTTCCCAAGCCACGAAGGATATATTTCAGGGCTGGCTATTCAATGGCTACAGACGTCTAGCTGGACAACTTCCATATTGGATTGTACCTTTTGCTATAGGTATGCATTACAGGGCTTGCAAGGATGATAATGACTGACCAAATGGAACACAGGCTATGGCACCTACACCTGGGCAAAACGCCGTGATGCTTGGCAAAGCAGCAAGGCCGGACATCTTGCACTGCAAGGTCATGAGTCACATTAAATGTTTAATGTACCATTCCAGTCGCTTTGAATATAGAAAAGGGAACTCTGCAGGCAAAGTCGAGCGAAAGTCAGGGAATCTCTGA
>JAYMGJ010000730.1:0-19360 GCA_037178675.1 Scleroderma bovista
GTAATACTGATGACAAGAGAACATCAGTAAGCAAGGGATGAGTCACTGCACAGCAGAAGGAGTCACTGATGCACAGCCTAAGAAGTTTGATGGGGGGCTGTGTACCATCAGGAATTTGATGGGACAACAATGGGGAAGATCTGAGATTAATATGGGGATTCATCTGAGACAAAACAGCCACAAGAAGGGTACCAGGGGTCCAGAGGTCTTTTGGGGGGTCAGCATACACTATGGTATAGTGCATGTGTTCTAGTGCCGTTGAAGCGCAACCATGGGCTCCCTTGACGAGCTCTCTTCTGGGAAAGAACGAGAGAGGGTTCTTCTTCCTAATAGCACTATAAAGTGGGGGAATAACTGTCATGGTGCTGGGGGATGTCGTCTGAAAGTAGGGAAGCGGATAGAGTACTGAATTCAACTCATCCAGGGAAGCGAGACGAACAACAGAGGAAGATGGACATGGCAAGTATCTGGGAGGAAGGGACCATAGGCTGAGGGCTCAGGGGACATAGAGATGACCAGAGAAGACTTCTCAAGCTTGACAATAGACCTAAGATGACCAAAGTATGTCCTTGATGCAGGACTGATGAGGAGAACATGCTGACCGAGAATGAGAGGGACTGAGGGAGCAGGCTGGGAAGATATGTGCCAGGCAGTGCACGGGAACTCTGGGAGAGGCTGTCAGACCACATTCTAGGCTCTCTGACGGTATAGTCACATGCCTGATAGCTTCAGAAACGATGGAGCTATTCAAAATATTGGAATGCCGGCACTGGGCGCCTAAAAATGACATTTGGGTGCTAAAAATCATTTCTTCTCTTTCTCCTTCGTTTCTTGGTTCTGTGGGTTGACTCGGGCAAAGCCCCTATCCCCCTCTTTGGGGTAGACGTCCCAGCGTCTAGTCAAGGTGTCGGGCTCTGTCAGACCACATTCTAGGCTCTCTGACGGTATAGTCACATGCCTGATAGCTTCAGAAACGATGGAGCTATTCAAAATATTGGAATGCCGGCACTGGGCACCTAAAAATGACATTTGGGTGCTAAAAATCATTTCTTCTCTTTCTCCTTCGTTTCTCCATCAATTCTTCGGCTTCTTTGATTGTTCTGGTATGGGAGTTGGACTGCAGACGTGTGCATTCCTTTCTCATACCACAATTGATGTCATTCCTTCAGTTTCTTCTGCTCCTTGGCGGTTCTCGTGCGATAGATGACTGTCTGCATTGGCATTCATCTCTCACATCAGGATAGTCTTCTTGTGTGATAGATGGCTACGATGAGGGTCCGTCGTGCTTATCCTTCACATAAGGATCATTCAATATAGGTGTTATCTTCCATGTTCACTGTACCAAACCTGTTTGGTGCGTGACACCGCTGTCCTGGATCATTGATGAAGATTATGATAAGGGTGCTTGATACTATTCTGCACACAACCACACACTCATGAGTCTTGCCAGTATGTCGAAGTGGCCCACTCAGCATGCCTGAGCACTCTGGCATTGACGTCTGTTGAAGCAATACCTATATACATAGAGGAACTGCTACTCCAACTCACCTGTTGGGTGGAGTGCACAACCAGAGATGGTAGCGGTAGCTGGTTAAGAGCTGTTATGTTATATAAGCAATGAACACTGTTTATATACAACAAATAGTGTGATGTGTGGCATGTAACATCTACTCTAAAGAGGACTATTATTAAGTATACACTAATATGGGTTGCAGTCTTGTGCACACTTCGTCAACAGTTGACGCCGGGTGCACATGCGACTTCAACAATGTCCTCATCTTCACCTGGTTGGCTACATGCACCTTCCTCCAATTACAACACTGTTGCCTGCATTGACAGTGCCCTCGCTCACAGGCGATAGGATGGTAGTGAACCCGTGCATACTCATGCCACTGATGAGGGAGAAGCTGCCCAAGGTGCTCAATCCTGTTGATTTGGGCCTGTTGCATCAACACCTCACTTGCACGAAAAGAAAGAGTCACCTTCAGCATGACAGGGAGAGTTGTACTTTAACCAATCATATTATCATCACTATGTGTTTCTACATATGAAAGAAGCTAGAATGTGAGACATGCCATCACATTAACTGTCAGTCAAGCCAAACAACAGATATGATGACATTGGATAAAATCAGCAGGTGATAGACATACTTCTGAAATATAGTAGACACAACCTCGGTGCACACAACCACCAGTGGCTACTCCTATGATATATATTTTGTATGTGTCCATCACACTGCATGTATATGTACCACCATAAGAATGATAAACACCAGCTCCAGAGTCTCAGGCACACTCACTTGAACAGCTAATCACAGTATGAATAACCTTCCTACTGAAAGTAAAACATAGCTGTAATGTCAAATACTGCATTCTCGCCCCTCGTAAGAGTTGTGAACAATGTAATATGCTCCCCCCTGTCATATAACACTAGAATAAATGTACACCACTTACTATGTCTGTCAGTCTGCATTGATAGTGCTATCATTCAATGTATTTGGCTGTTGTGAGATTTCACCATCATCTTTTACTACTAGTTCCCATGGGGCGCACAGCTAAATACTTCACACTCCACGACAGACAGACAGCTGAGGGCAAGCAAAAGGCACTCTATGCATGCACTAAGTAACTGGCTCTGTACGGTTACAGTGCAATAACTAACTAAAGTGCATTTCAGGGGCAAGGGACTCCAGTCTGAACAGAATCAGCGTGCATACAGAAAGCAGGTTGGTCAACACCTCTGTAAAGACGCCGTTCATCAAAGTCCTCCGTCTGCATGGAGAGGCTCGGATCTCCATATCTCCTCCATTCCAGTTCTACCACCACCACTCATCACTCACACAACAATGCATCTGCCCATGTCACCCCTGTTTTTGGAAGCAGCTCAGAGTACTGATGCTCTGGATGAATCAGAACTCCCTAGCTGGGAAAGGGATCCTCCATACAATGCCAAGCCTGATTCGACACTGAATGAACAAAAATTCACTCGCAATCTAGTTGATGTTATGCTTGAGCAACATTCCAGGCTATCAGATGAAATGAAGGCCCAACAAGCAAAATGCTTTGAAAAAAGAGATCATGAACTCTTCACAGAGTTGGTACACAGTATCACAGAGCGGATGGCAAGGTGGACCACTGTTTATGATGTTTTTCAAGGTTGTGTAGATTCTAGTCATCGTCACGACAGAATAGCAGCATGTTGGTTACAATGGCAAGCTTGAGACATCCATCATATCACAGAAGAGGCATTGGAATTAGAGATTGGTGGAAATCCATACAATAATAGTTCAATGTAGTTACTTGCCGGGTACTGGTATGCTAAGAACAAGAGATTGCAAGTAACAACGAAACTCGGTGTCACGCACCAAATAGGTTTGGTACAGTGAACATGGAAGATAACACCTATATTGAATGATCCTTATGTGAAGGATAAGCACGACGGACCCTCATCGTAGCCATCTATCACACAAGAAGACTATCCTGATGTGAGAGATGAATGCCAATGCAGACAGTCATCTATCGCACGAGAACCGCCAAGGAGCAGAAGAAACTGAAGGAATGACATCAATTGTGGTATGAGAAAGGAATGCACACGTCTGCAGTCCAACTCCCATACCAGAACAATCAAAGAAGCCGAAGAATTGATGGAGAAACGAAGGAGAAAGAGAAGAAATGATTTTTAGCACCCAAATGTCATTTTTAGGTGCCCAGTGCCGGCATTCCAATATTTTGAATAGCTCCATCGTTTCTGAAGCTATCAGGCATGTGACTATACCGTCAGAGAGCCTAGAATGTGGTCTGACAGAGCCCGACACCTTGACTAGACGCTGGGACGTCTACCCCAAAGAGGGGGATAGGGGCTTTGCCCGAGTCAACCCACAGAACCAAGAAACGAAGGAGAAAGAGAAGAAATGATTTTTAGCACCCAAATGTCATTTTTAGGCGCCCAGTGCCGGCATTCCAATATTTTGAATAGCTCCATCGTTTCTGAAGCTATCAGCAGCATGTGACTATACCGTCAGAGAGCCTAGAATGTGGTCTGACAGCCTCTCCCAGAGTTCCCGTGCACTGCCTGGCACATATCTTCCCAGCCTGCTCCCTCAGTCCCTCTCATTCTCGGTCAGCATGTTCTCCTCATCAGTCCTGCATCAAGGACATACTTTGGTCATCTTAGGTCTATTGTCAAGCTTGAGAAGTCTTCTCTGGTCATCTCTATGTCCCCTGAGCCCTCAGCCTATGGTCCCTTCCTCCCAGATACTTGCCATGTCCATCTTCCTCTGTTGTTCGTCTCGCTTCCCTGGATGAGTTGAATTCAGTACTCTATCCGCTTCCCTACTTTCAGACGACATCCCCCAGCACCATGACAGTTATTCCCCCACTTTATAGTGCTATTAGGAAGAAGAACCCTCTCTCGTTCTTTCCCAGAAGAGAGCTCGTCAAGGGAGCCCATGGTTGCGCTTCAACGGCACTAGAACACATGCACTATACCATAGTGTATGCTGACCCCCCAAAAGACCTCTGGACCCCTGGTACCCTTCTTGTGGCTGTTTTGTCTCAGATGAATCCCCATATTAATCTCAGATCTTCCCCATTGTTGTCCCATCAAATTCCTGATGGTACACAGCCCCCCATCAAACTTCTTAGGCTGTGCATCAGTGACTCCTTCTGCTGTGCAGTGACTCATCCCTTGCTTACTGATGTTCTCTTGTCATCAGTATTACTCTAACCCTTTCGCATTTTTGGTATATTACTCAGCTGATGACTCACTCCCTTACCAATCAATCTTGTCATGCAGCTTACTCATTCCTTTACTCTGCAGCTTATTCATGCTCCCTATGCTTACTCATTCCTGCTTATCCCTTGCTTACTGATCGCTTACAAACCCCTTACAAAGCTCTTACCAATCCCTTACCAGTCCTTGACAAATTCTGCTTACTCCCTTCTCTTTTTGTACTTTAATGCTGTGCCCCCCCATGTATTTAAACCCCTGTGCTCAGCCCAGTGAAAAGACCCAATTGCACGAAATTATCCCTCTCTCAGACTCTCTCAGTCAGTATCCCCTCAGTTCTTTGAGTCTTGTAGGCTTCAGTGAAGGTCTAAAGGCTCTGATATCTCAAGTTTATTCAGTCTATTCAAGTCCAAGTGTTTCTCTAGGCTCAAGCGGAGTCTAGCCAGTCAATCCTTCATCTCTCATTGCTTCTGGATGTCAGGAGCCCCCTTGTCCCCTTGCTGCACCCATCTCTAGGTGTAGTATTGCTGTTTCAGTCTCAGTCAACCCAATCCCTGCTTTGACACTTCCTAGGCTTTAGGAAGAGTCCAGACCCCTATCCCCTTCATCTTCTATTACTCCTGTACCCCAGGAGTATCCTGCATCACCGTCTGCATCACCCTGTTGGTGTAGATCCTCTTCCCCCCTCCTCAGCACATCCTCTCTGGACACCACAGAGGTAAACCACCACTCGCACATTTTTGTAGTCCTTTGTTGGTGTTGTGTTTGGGTTATTACTCTGACCCAAATCCACACTTTGACTCACATTGGGCATATCCCCCTCATGCAAGTTGGTAATGTTGTATCCACGCAGAACCACAGTAATCTGAGCTAACACCCAGAGTCCACAATTGTACCCATTAGATTGCAGAGGTTTGACCTGAATTTTGTTGAATGATGGTCTTCAAGTATATTTAGTAGTACTTACCACAATTGGGTGTGCCGACCAGCTTCCCCCATCATTCCGAGGAACTCCGAGCCTCTTGAAGGCAACATGGGACAAGCAGGTGATAAACTGGATGATGTCCTGTAAAGTGTCAGCAAGAATGGTAGTTAGAAGTATAAAAATACCTTTGTCTCGTGTTTCCACGGCTTTTGCTCAGCCAAGCTGTTGAAGAGGAGTAGCTGTTTCGAGGTAAATTTGATAATACAAACAACCCAGTGCCCGACAGGAGATGGACAGTGAATGGGGAGTATCCATATGGGGAGTATCCATGTTGGTTTCTCCCAATAGCAAGTCCATGATATATTTCTCCATGAAATGTTATCTTCCACATGATATTGGATGCAGGGGAGATCATGTGTTGACAGTATGGCACACTGTGCAGCATTCCGGGATAGAAACTTTGAGTACAGTAGGGCAGAACAGCCGTTGATACATATGTCATTGAGTCGAGCAGTTTGGCAGGCAAGGTGCTCATAGTCGTCCATCTCGAAGGTCTGGCAAGGAAACCCATCCTGTGGGTTTCGAATGCGCATTGTGAAAACCCCACAAATGATAAGTGTGTTACTGTACACGTTGATCGTATTGCTTGTGGGGGCCTGAAGAGGATATGTCTAAGTGTGAACAAATAGACACAATGGAACTTACAAAAGGGAGTTCCCAAATAAAATTGACACTATGGGAGAGATTCTGATCTGCGTTGTCACCCAAGGTATCTTCATTAGTGCAGGGATCAGCTTCCACATCTTCAAGAAGATCTGTCAAGGCAATTTCATTGGGGTCTAGAAGATATTCAGCTGCATCGAGGTCAGCTTGTGGTAGGGTGGAGGCCTCCTCACTTAGACCATCTACAGTGCATACAACCAGAGGCAGCCACTGGAGCTCCAAAGGCATAGGAGCACCTGCAAGGGAACTGGCAATAGACACGGCAGTGCATGCTCAACATTGATAGCAGATGCCGGATGCCAGCAGAGTGGGCCATTTTTCCAATAATGTCGTTAATGACTCTCTATGTCGCTGGAGTACAAGAGCATACATAGAATCTAAAAGAGTGTTAGTCAATGAAGCTAATAAATCATTTGACATACTTGCAGGCTGTCAGATGGCGAGTTCAATGGCACACAGCTCACGTCCATACCACCAGCACATATTGTCAGCCTCAATGCCAAGGCGATGTTGTTCTTCATGGCAATGATCAGACTTGAGGACCACTCTAATACCTTCTCTCATGTCAATATCTTCAAGCCAACGTGGGATTTCACTGATCGAAGGTGTGACCCAGATGTCTTGAAGAAGGCTCTGGTCATTGCAAAGTTCTGCAAGCTTCGTTGGGAGCGGTGAGGGGAGGGGGATACCCGAAGATGGGTCGTACAACTCAGCCAGACATTCACAGTAAGAATTAAATTTGTGGATTGCAGACATAAGAGCAGGCTGATGCTTGGTGATTGCTTTGCGAGTCTGTTGATGGAGTTTCGTACCTAGAAAGAGAAATGATGTTACAGCGAGTTAAACATTCAATAAACCTGACCTAAGGTCTTCTGTGTGCCCCCTACAGCACAATCCAGCTTATCCCATTCAAAAAAGCTACCAATTGCCTGCTTCCGAATGTTGATCTTCAAGTCGCGTGCCAATAGAAGAGTTTGGACAAACTCCAAGCTGACACCATGGAGTTCCAGGAACCTGTCTTGGATGTTCAAAGATGCAAATAGTGTATCTACCTTAGTTAGAAGCCAATCATGACTATGTTCCAAGCTCTGGAGAGCCTACAAGGTATCCTGTGTGGCATCCTTCTTGATTATCGTCTGGGCAGTCTGTAGTGCCCTGTCCAAAGCCTCTAAGTCCGACTGCAGTCCAAGAACTGTGTCCGGTTCTTTTTTCAGCTGTGCTGGTGCATCTCATGATAAAGTATCAGACATGGACTTCAGGTGCATGATGTGAAGACTTACAGGCTCATACTGAAAGCTGTGCGCTGCATTGATCAGACCACTGCTTCCACAATTCTGAAATTTCGAATCTGCAGGTGTGAATGATGCACTGTGCTTCATCGCCTTGTTCAGCAATGCCTTTCTTCAATCGACGTTGAATCCAGTTGCTGAGATCATTTCACATCTCAATCCCCAACACAGCAGCATGATGATCAATAAGCCAGATGTGCCGCTGATGCTGAGTGGGTGTTATGAGATGCAACCAACTTATCACAACAAATTGCACTTACTGATGACGCTCGCTCAATGCCAATCAGTTTGATGAAGCATGACCAGAGTCATTTGGTTCCCTCTCCATCTGAGAGACCTAGACCTGGGATAATTTGAGGGTTATACATGAGCTGGCAGGCCCATTCATGCCCATAGGCATGCATGGCAGTTGTGGCAAAACAGATGTGACGAACGATGTCATCACAAAGAATGTCAAACTTGCGGATGTCAGTACTGGTCAATATCAGTGCAATTTGGCATACCTTTTCTAAAGAACGGGCCAGCACGCATCCGATGTTGTATAGTACAACTACTGTGGCTGAAGGCGGCAGGAGTGCAAAGAGGTGTTCAATGAGCACAATGCTAAATATCTGTTGCTCACCAGGAGTGTCAATGTTAGCAAAAAATAGAGGAATGTCATGGTGACAGATAAGTGCCATGATCCTGGTGTCATCAAAGCATCCCATAGCAGCCTTCTGTTTGTTGCCATCAGCGGCATCATATGATGCCTCACATTGATCAATTGCTTCGTCAGGGACCACGGCACACCATTGTTTCAGTACCCGCTTATGTGCTTGTTGAATCTGATGCCCAACTCATTGACTTGAGCCTTTGGAATGAAGTAAATAGGATCATAGAGCTGAGGGCAGCTACCTGCAGAACGTCGATGATGATGGTGGAAATCGCCATCAGTAGCAACGTGAATATCTCCACCACCTTGCAACAAACGTCCAAATATGTCACCTGCAAAGCACACTGGGCATCCCTGGATGAGGACAGATGCACATGAATCTGGCACCATCGGAACCTCTTGGTCAGAGGATGGCAAGATGCTCAGAAATGCACCAACGACGCTGGGGATTGGGAGAGATGTCATGGATGGTCCTGAGGGTGACAGTATAAGTATTATCTGTGCAATGGAGGATATGCACATGTCATGGCCATCGTTGTCATCATCAATGGTGGATGCTTGGTGGATTGCGTGATTCAAAATTCTTCAATACCATTCGGCAACAACTTTTGATGATTTCTTCGACACAACGCTCAACTTGCACTTGCAAAACATCATACCACTGCACCGCATGGGAAAGACTGCGACAAAATGGTTCTTGGACAGCCCCACCCTGTGGAGCACATCTATAAGTCAGAGTAATCAGTAGCAATGTGACACATACCTCCCGGGTGGTCACTCAGAAACCTCAGCACTCATAATGAGTATGAAGCGCAGAGGCAAGTGCGCTGATAGAGTCGCATGCACACTCAAACAATGCACAGTAGAATGTGAGCAGGTTGACAGAAATGGCTAGGCATGGTTGAGATGGGGCAGTGGGAAAGAGTCCAGAGCGCAGAAGCAGCTGGGGGAGTGACGAGCACACACAGCTCAAGACTGTTACAGTAGCAAAACCTAGAGAAATATTAGTGTCTACACAAAGAGGTCAATATGAAACATACAGTCAAAATGAAGGCAAAGGAGAGAAGTGCGCTTGGGCTCGCAACTTCGATAGCAGCCGATCAATGTTGCATCAGGCCTTGTGAGCTGGTGGTTTCAGTCAAATAATGGAGGTATGGTTCAATTATGGTGGGGATTACAGTATGCCAGTTGTTGTACAGCTGGGAAGTAGCCACACTTGGAGCTGAGTTGTGATGGATCTCTTCATTGATGTGGTCATCTCCATGTTGAATATGATCGGTGTTGCCTGATGCATCCTCAATGATTTCATCCAAGAGAGGGTCATTGGTAATGGGGGAGGGAGGCACAGGCAGCTTGTGATTTAAGAGATCGTCCAGACACTGACGGAGGCATTGCCATTTGGCATCTCATCTTGACCTGGAACAACAACGTCAGTTTGTGTTTTTCTTTTGTCCCACCATTTCTTCAGACTTGAGAAATGCTGGCCCATGCCCAAAATTGTGCTGGGCAATGCACCATGAGTCCCAGGATGGGGGTTCATACTTGAGAGAATACAAGGAAGAAGACATACCAGGTAAGGATTTACATGACTAAAATGTCCAGATTAACAAGGAAGGAGGCTCTCTGAGAGGATCCTTGAGACAATATCAAGAGGTACGGGAGGAGGGTGAACAGGGTGAGGATGATGGGATGAGGGTGAGGAGAGGGTGAGGCAAGGGCAAGGCGGCCATATAGACAAAATTATTCACCCCTAAATATGGTTCAGCTTATGAAATCTATATTTAGTGTAGATCGGAAAGTGCTGGCATGGATGATGGGTCTCTTAGATGCATTGTGTCTGTCACAAAATATATGTCTAATAGATCACTATTGCTTCCGAAAAGTGGTGCCTAAGGTGGAGTGCTGCAATGAAATCCAGTATTCTTGTGGATTTTGTAGCAACAATACTGGGGCAACAGCAATGGGGTAGCGCAAGCGTACCTTGATAGCTAGTAGCTGGTTCTTGAAGTTGAGTTGTTTATGAAGTAGTGAGTAATGAGAGAACAGTTGAACTGTATTGAACTAGGTGTTAGACACTGAGTTCGTTATTATTACATGGGATATCCTACAGGGTATATATACCTGTGGTACATGGTCTGTGCGTAGATAAGTATTATTCTCGCCTATTTCACCATATTCCCATATGTAGTAGGTGCAGTTTCCATAAACATAGTTATCTGGAAACGTACCTGTAATGTGCATCAGCATGTGTTATACATGTGCCTTGCATGTGATAGTTCCAGCTACTTTGTGGAGCCAGTCATGTGATCTACCAGTAATCCAGTTGACACTACTCTGAATCACATGTAACTGTGATCTCTGGAAATCTCCAAGATTAGATTAAGATAAGATATAATCATACTTTCTTGTCGACAGATTTCTTAATGATTGCTTTTTTGTCCTTTGGAGGAGTTTCAGGTATCTCAGACAATGAGTGTTGGACAGGGATGGGGGGACCTTGTATGAGACGGTGGCTGTGTCACAATTCCCTTGTCACCCCTGGGGGGTTTACAGTAAATTTCCTTTCCGCAGGTGTTGGACTGACGGGTAGTGGTACTGTCCGAGAGGCATGTGAACAGGGCCCAGCAGTGGCCCAACTCTCCGGCAATGGAGTAAGAGGACTGTCACCATCCAAAATTTTGGAAAAGGTGGGTGTTTGAGGCTGGAGTGTGTTGTTATGATCCAGACTGGGGCTGTGATCCATGGCGCGTGGTAGGCTGCCGCTTGAAATTGAAGAAAGTTGACTGTCACTATCCCACTGGGCAGGATTAACTGGGATGCGAGGTACAGCATACTGAACCGAGTCATCGTGATCGGTAGGTGAACCCATGATTACGTCAGGGGGATGTTGAGGTGAGGCAGGCTGTGAAATGGTAGGTTGTTGTAGACAGAGGAGAGGTGCATTTACACATGCTACACATGCTTCGATAGCGTCCGTCTCTGGTGAATGGCCAGTGTCGTACTTAGCCACTAGGGAGTACTGTGGAGTGATACTGCAGATACATTGTTCACCATCACAACTGGTGAATATAAAATCCCTCAAAATCCTGTTGTACATGGTATACCACGAGCACTCTCATCCGTCCTGTTCTGCCACACGTATCTCTGTGGCAAGAGCAAAGTGTCTGGGGTGTTGCATTATGAGCGGAGGCAGCCGCTCTGGAGATGACTGCTAGAAGAAAGATGAACAACAGAACTGAGCACAAAAGAAGGGTGACTCGCATTTTTTGTGGGTAATAGCGCAGAGTTATCTCTGTTCAAGGACGAGTCAACCATGAAGACCTGGGGTACGTAGGGCGAGCCCAGAGTAGTTGGCTGGCCAGACAAACTCAGAATGAAGGGATCAGATTGCATTTTGAACTACGGGTCAGTGGATTGGAGAGGAAATTTATACAGTGGATGGCCCTGTGTCCTTAAGACCTTATCGCCCATCATGTGAATGTTCTAATTAGTTGATCCTTTTGTCCAGAACATGGACTTGAGTTTACATTGGCAGCTGTCCATTCGTCAAAACACCTATTGTACGTCCACTGCAGAAACAGTGGCGAATTGACCACCTACAATCAGAATCTAGTGGTGATCAAATCGATGAGTACCAGCGTTTGGTCGATACAATAGTGGCGCTCAAGTTGACTTTGGAGTGCTCTGGAATCACTCTGGAATGGCCATGGACAGGCATGAGAATTCTTAAATTCTGGTGGTGTCTTGAAACTCCGATTAGTGCCATATGTCATGCCGAAACTCAAACTACTGATGTAGATAAGATAACCATAAACTATTTGATAAGGACTTCTTTTATTTTAAATCAATTAAAGTGCATTTTAGGGCTTAAGGCTCTAATGTTGCATTTATATCAACATATTCTATAGCTACAAGCTAAGCCCCCATGGCCTGTCACTCCCCCCAGTGTGCGAGTGCCCTGTCGACAGAGATTTTGTAGCTCCCCGACAGTCCATTCCGCTCCCACCGGCCGTTTTAATCACACCACCTAACATGGGGGGGGAGGATGTGGTGACATATGCTGGAGTCGATCCCGACATGTACCCAGCTGCTTCTATTGAGCCCAACAATACCAGCACTCAACAGACCTGCAAGTGCAAGATATGGACTTGCAGTCCCATCGGCCAATTTGATCTCAAAGTTGCGCATATGCAGTGAACTGTGGTTGGCGATGTGCACAGGCACCTTGTGATGGTCCAGTTCCTAATATGCCCATGTTCCACCAGCCTAGATTCTGTCTAGCATCCACATGCATGACTGGGGGAGGGAGAGCGTGAATGCGATGACAGAGGGAAGGTGAGTCCTGCGAGGAAGTGATATTTGTGTGTTGTGAGGAGGGATGGGTGGGTGCCCATGGGGAGAGGGGTGTACAGAGATGCGGGTATGTACATTGCTGCCGCCTGTATTCGTGGTATGCGTATGGCACTCAGAACAAGAAGGAGGAACGTACAGCTGTCTAAGTGCAGTCTGGATGCAAGCATCGTGTGCAAGCCATGCTTGCTTGCGATGTTGTAGACTGTCTTGTGTGTGTGCACAAGTGCACCGGCTGCTTCAAGTGGAGAAAGGGGACCTGTGATGCATGACCTGAGTGAGAACAAGACAGGGCAAGCGGTGGGCCTGGACATTGAGGCCATTCAAGATGGAAGATACCTTTAAGGGGCCTCGAAGCACCGAAGAGACGCGTGCTCGAGTGAAGTGGGTTGATTTGGGCATGGGGTACATGAAACGCATGTCCCATCCCTTCTACCAGCACCTGCAATGCCTCGAAAGTCAATGAGAGCTGAAATGTTACAAAAAATTGAGGAATTAGCTGGCAAAGCTTCGGAAGCAAGGCGGAAATACTTATACCACCATGACGAGGAAGACAGTGGTGCTGACTCCTCCAGTGATGACAGCGGACTTCTCATCACACCCCCGAGTCCCATAAGTCCCATTCTTTCATCTGATCTGGAATCCAATGCCAGCGATGACTCAACGACCTCAGTGGAGTTGAGAGACGCACGTTATCACCGTTTTCTTCAGGTGATATGTGCCCTGTATGATGAAGTCAAAAGGGCTCGGGTTATAAACCCCATTGTGGAACGGCCAATGCATGCCCCACAGCTCCATCTTCTTGAATATTTTGCGGATGACCGTCCACATTTATTCCGAAAAAAAGTCTGCATTGACCCACAGATTTTTGACTGCATTCTCAATCAAATCAGCAACCATCCAATATTTCAATCAAAATCAAATAACCCACAGCTCCCAGTAGCTATCCAACTCGCTATCTTTTTGAACTGTGCTGGCCACTATGGTAATGTGTGCTCGCCAGAAGATGTATGCCAGTGGGCAGGAGTCAGCATCAGTTCAGTAATAAACTGTACAAACCATGTTATGATAGTGATCCTTTCCCAGCACGTCACGTTTGTAGACCTTCCTGGGGAAGATTCAGAGGATGCTGAGAGATCACGCCAGTGGGTGGAGTCCCGATCTTGTAATGCTTGGCGGAATGGCATATTTGTGGCGGATGGATCCGCTATCAACCTGTTTGCAAAGCCATCAGTTTATGGAGAAACGTTCTATGATAGAAAATTGAGATACTCCCTGAACTGTCAGGTACGTGACAGGTACCATTTTGCATGCAAGTTGCTGATGCCCTGCAGCTGGTCATGATGCCGCATAATCTTCTTGTGGTTGACTATGGCCTGGGTCACCCAGGAAGTGTTCACGATGCCTATGCATTCCAGGGGACTCAACTCGCACAGCGCCCAGCGCAACTCATCCCCAAGGACCATTGGATATGGGCAGATAGCGCTTATCCAACACGAACTTGGTGTGTTGTCCCGTTCAAGGCAACGAGGACATCGCCGCTGTCAAGGGAACAGAAAACATACAATCGATATTTGTCAAAAGTACGCACCTTGTTCCCTTGTGTTCCAATGTATGTGATCTTTTCCATCAGGTCCATGTCCATGTGGAACATGCATTTGCAGTGTTAAAAGGGCGCTTCCAGTCACTTCGCGAACTTCATCTTCAAATCCATTCGCTGAAAGATCTCAGAATTGCGATTTACTGGGTGCAGTGCTGTATCATCCTGCACAACATGATAATTAGATTTGAGGAGAGGCTTCAATTGGAGTCAACGACATCTTGGGCAGTGGGGGAGGATCCTGATGGGGAAGAAACAAATGCTGGGCGGGTGGCGGTGCAGGTGGAAGAGGGAACACCTGGCCAGCGCTTCCGGAAGTCCCTAATGGAAGATCTATTTGAGGACCTTGGCTTGTTCGGATTTCACTGAACGTAGAACTGATGTAGCATTTTACTAACGAAACACGTTTGTGTACAACATACAAATGAACCAGTAAGTAAGTCCCCCAAGAACTAGCTACAGGGACTTCAAGGAAGATGGAGAATAAATGGGGAATGGGGAAAGTAAGTGTAACAAGGGGGGGGAAGCATCCAGATGTATGCAAGGTGCTTAGGTACCGGATTAATTGGGGGAAAATTCAGCGCCAGTAGAGGGACCAGGGGGGAATGAGGATGATGATGACAACTGACCCATGCCCTTTAACTGGATTTGGAGGCGCAACAACTCGATCTGCTGAGAGAGTGTGTTTTCTTCAACTTTCTTCATCTCAAGATCGAGTAGCTTGAGATCATGCTCACGGCGAAATGTGGCCTCTGCATTGGCGATCTGGGCATTGTGCTCCTCACGCTGTAGATCCAGTTCCTTGCTTCGTAAGGCATAATTGTACTGCAATACAGTACGGCGAGTGCGGGAGTCATCCATGTCTTCAGCAAAGGCATCAGTTTCCTTATCTAGATCTTCAATCTTCTTCAAAAGCATATTGCCCGAAGAGATTGCCTTGGTGGAAGATGTATCCGTGGTACGGCTGCCTGACCTCTGGCTCGAGGACGAGGCGATGGAATTAGGGGGGCAGGGGTAGGGGGAATGCCTCAAGAATGAGCTGCGTGAATCCGAAGGCGTGGTCCTTAGCTTCTCCTTGAGGTTGAATGATGTTGATCCTTTCTAGTGGCCCGGGGGAGACCTGGCATTTTCTTTGGAGTGAGAAGTACAGTTTCCCTGCCAGAAATATTAGGGTATGCCAAACTAGATCATATTACGCACCTGGTCTCCAAGGGTTATGCTTTCCATCTCCTCCTCTCTATCGTTACGCAAGCCGATACCATCATCTTTTCCCACTCCATTTTCATCACCAAACTGCATTGTGATATCATCATCTCTGGTAGAGTCCATCACGATATCTTCATCAACTGCTGCGATGCCATCATCTCCCTCAAGTCCACCCTGATCACCGAAAGATTCCTCTACCTCTTTAGCTGGGTCTTTTGCAGACCTGTTCTGTAGCAGGCCCAGCATACCATCATCATGGTTGATCTTGTGATGAGACAAAACAAGATCGCTATCGAAAGAAGGGATGTTGTGCCAAATTGAGTCGAGATCGGAGTAGTGCAGGAAAATGCGGAGGACGTCAGCTGCATGAAAATTAGCTTACAGAAAGGACAATCAAATGTATTAAAATCATACTTAATAAATTTTCTGATGGACCTTGAGGTGTAACACCACCACCTGTGCTGGTGAGACGGCTGCGCTGCTCACGATACTTGTTCTTCAGCCTGGAAAGAGTAAGGAGATCAGAGGTAAAATATGTTGAGAGGTACTTATGTTGACAACCGATTGGTCACTGACGTTGCAAACTTTCCCGCATCAGATGCATATAATGTGGAGTATACCTGATCATCTTGGAAGATATACTTGGCAATGACTGCGGTAACATCCTTCTTGTTCTTTCCGGATGGCTTGTCCTCTGGAGAGAGAGTGGGAGGAGGGGTGTTCGATAAGCGATCGTGGAATAAGATGTTGCAATCAGCGGGATGGTTAAGAATCCAAGCAACTAGCTTATCTGTGCAGGCAGGATCTGTATCCCATTGCACAGAGGGACCCTTGGTAGCAGATGTTGCTGCTCCTGTTGCTGGGGACGAGGCTACAACTTTCCCGCTGCTTTTCCACCTTGTTTCTTGCTGGCAGTGGTGGGCATATGCCCCCTTGATGGTGCAGCAGAGGGACCCTGAGTGGGAGGACAGGCTGCCAACTTGGTGGATGGCTTCATTGGCTTTCGAGCCTTCTTTGACAGCGTAGGTTTATTGAAGAGGACTTGCAGACGTGCAGAGCGTCAAGGGAGTGGCCTGGCAGCAGGCATGTTTTTCAAACTCCGATGGGCATGTGCCGGACATTTCTTTTTTTTTTGGACAAGTGATATCATTATGTAGCCACTGACAAGTCAAGCTCTACATAATACACTATATCGAAAACCCAGTTGGGCATCAGTCCGAGGAAAAATGCTCTTATGCACACCCCACTAGTGAGTGGGGTAGTGTGGGGCTCCGTGCACCGCCCGAGGTCCCTGGTGAGCAGGGGGTCGCGGCGGCTTGATACCCACTAAAACCTCTGGGTTTGTAATCCAATCTTGTGGTAGGTCTGGAGTCGTCTGAAGGAGTGAGGGAGTCCAAGTTTTCTCAACAAGTTCTCGGGTGATCGGTTTTCGGTTCCACTTAGTTGTGATGAACTGGTCCAAGAACAGACAGTGGTTTATTTTGTTGGTCCAGCGGTTTATGGTGGTGTTGGTTGAGTGGTTTGTTCCCTGTATAATGCACTCGCAGCGGAGCACCCAGATGAGGTGGGCAGATTCGGATAGTAGAATTCGAAGGAGGCGGGAGTGGCCAGGGTTAGGATGACCGTCCTGGTTGAGGGGAGGCAGCGAGATGGAGCCGCAACCTAGGATTGTTCCTAGGTGGATGTCTGGCCACGCTCCAAAGCAGGCTGGCCAGGTTGATTTCACATTCGTCCAGATTAAATTGGCGTGCCCTCGTGGGCATTCGAGGAGGATGTGCTCGAGTGACTCTGTTGCCTCGTTGCAGACAGAGCATTGGGTGCGTTGCTCGTAGTTCGGGATTCTTTCCCAGAATTCCCCAATTTTGAGGGAGCTGTGTAGAGCTCTAAGGAGGAAGGTCTGGATGGGTTGTCTGATGTCCGGGTGCCTCACCTTCCTCCAGATGTTTTCGTCACGCGGTGGGCCGTCGTTCAGGGATTCCAAGGCACTTCGTGTGCGGTCCAGTAATATTTTAGACCGGCGTGATTCAGATGGGGAGTCGAGTGACCGAATCAGCTTATAGGCGGCTGCCTGGGTTAGTTTGTTCAGTTTCATTCCTCCTGGTTCTGACAGTATGGGGAAGGTGATATCGATGTCATCTGGTATCGGTTTTGCTGCACCTTCTGCGGCAAGTGCATCTGTGCGTTCATTCCCTCTGTTGGAGTTATGCCCTTTGACCCATCTGAATCGCGTCAGGGCTGATCGGCGTCTCATGGCATATGCTGCCGCTTTTATCCAGGGTGCGTTTGGTACCCTGGGCCATCCTGAGTCCTCCCATTGGGGTAGTGCATTGGTGAGGCAAGTGATAACATATTGCGAGTCTGTTACAATCGTTAGGTCTGCGTTCCGGGGTGTGGATTTCAGTGCTACCACCACTGCAGCTAACTCGCCGACCTGGTTGGATTGGTCATGACCTGGAACTTGTATCGCTCTGTTTAAGGGGTGGTCATCGGCGAACCACACTCTTCCGCCACTTCTGGCGTTGTCAGTACCATTTTGAAGGCACGAGCCATCAGTGTAAACTGTTAGTTGTGTGGGTGGGGGTGCGATGAGTAGTGGTCGGTGCAAGGGTCTGGGGTCCATTGGCATGGGGGGTGCAAGGACCCTGAAGCAGTCAGACAGTGAGTGTGTGGTAACTGAGGGGTTAAAGACAATTTCGTCACCGCAGTGAATGACAGCACGCTGGTTCTTCTCTAGGCGGTGGTGTGTAAGTGTTAGACCATCATTTGGGGCATTTGAGGATGGGTTGTATAGGGGAGCTAGGTGCTCTAGTAGTGCCTTCGCTGTTTGTGCACACTTGTGGGGGTTCACACAGCCCTTCTCTCTGTCTATATGACAGGGTTGGCAGGCGCAGTTCCTTCAGGGGCGGTGGTGGATTCTGTCCCTGTGGCACAGTCTATCACTCATATTGATCAAGTTCTTGACCTTGTGTGCCTTATGGGTTCGCTGCAGGCACTCGTCTTTTGACTTATGGTATGTCCTGGGTGGAGCTCCCAGATGGTACCATGCTGGGAGCTCGAGCTTAAGGTGTCTGGGTAGTTTTAGAGGTGCAAATGATAGGCTAAAAGTCCTGGCCGTCTTGAGAAGGTCTAGGACACATCGTGGCAGGGTCCTGGCTGTTCTGCCCTGGGTTGGTGGGCACCATGATGTGAGGCAGAAGTTTGGTTTTTCCATTGTGAAGTCATAGTCGGGGTGTACGTGATTTATGATGGCGTCAGTGACAAAGGCCCAGGTTGGGCGGGAGGAGGATAGGTCCAGGTATGCTTTCAGCCAGGTTAGACTCACTGCTTTGTTTCGAGTTGGGATATCAAGCAAAGCTAGGCCCCCTTCATTCTTCAGAGCATATAAATGCTGCAGGCTGAGTGGGGGAGGGGCCGCTGAGCCCCACATAAATTCTCTGACTATTTTCACGAGTGCTGATTCAATTTCCATTGGCATGCCTTGGGCTTTGGTAAGGGTAAGGAACTGTGTCATGCCGCCAACAAACATTTGTATGATGTATCCTTTCGCATCAAGCGATGGGGAGCCTCTATTCCATCTGGCCAAGGTACTTCTCACTTTATCCAGGACAGGGTTTCATGATGTTGACTCTTTCAGGCCGTTCCCTATCCAGGCACCCAGACATCTAACCACGTGGCCATCTTTTGCAATGCGGATGTCATCGTGAAGTGGTGGGTCTGAAGTGTGGACGCATCGGGTAGAGATTACTCTGGCCCTGTGTTCAGGGCTCCCGATTGGGACTATTTCTGTTTTTTCGAGATTGAATCGTGCCCCTGAGGCTAGGCACCATTTCGAGAGGATCCGTTGGAGGTTGGTATATGAGTCGGTGTCCGAGAGGAACACCGTTGTG